>JAXIVJ010018569.1:7500-17500 GCA_036785665.1 Chirona hameri
GACATGGACATGGACATGGACATGGACATGGACATGGACATGGACATGGACATGGACATGGACATGGACATGGACATGGACATGGACATGGACATGGACATGGACATGGACATGGACATGGACATGGACATGGACATGGACATGGACATGGACATGGACATGGACATGGACATGGACATGGACATGGACATGGACATGGACATGGACATGGACATGGACATGGACATGGACCTGGACCTGGACCTGGACCTGGACCTGGACCTGGACCTGACCTGGACCTGGACCTAGACCTAGACCTAGACCTAGACCTAGACCTAGACCTAGACCTAGACCTAGACCTAGACCTAGACCTAGACCTAGACCTAGACCTAGACCTAGACCTAGACCTAGACCTAGACCTAGACCTAGACCTAGACCTAGACCTAGACCTAGACCTAGACCTAGACCTAGACTAGACCTAGACCTAGACCTAGACCTAGACCTAGACCTAGACCTAGACCTAGACCTAGACCTAGACCTAGACCTAGACCTAGACCTAGACCTAGACCTAGACCTAGACCTAGACCTAGACCTAGACCTAGACCTAGACCTAGACCTAGACCTAGACCTAGACCTAGACCTAGACCTAGACCTAGACCTAGACCTAGACCTAGACCTAGACCTAGACCTAGACCTAGACCTAGACCTAGACCTAGACCTAGACCTAGACCTAGACCTAGACCTAGACCTAGACCTAGACCTAGACCTAGACCTAGACCTAGACCTAGACCTAGACCTAGACCTAGACCTAGACCTAGACCTAGACCTAGACCTAGACCTAGACCTAGACCTAGACCTAGACCTAGACCTAGACCTAGACCTAGACCTAGACCTAGACCTAGACCTAGACCTAGACCTAGACCTAGACTAGACCTAGACCTAGACCTAGACCTAGACCTAGACCTAGACCTAGACCTAGACCTAGACCTAGACCTAGACCTAGACCTAGACCTAGACCTAGACCTAGACCTAGACCTAGACCTAGACCTAGACCTAGACCTAGACCTAGACCTAGACCTAGACCTAGACCTAGACCTAGACCTAGACCTAGACCTAGACCTAGACCTAGACCTAGACCTAGACCTAGACCTAGACCTAGACCTAGACCTAGACCTAGACCTAGACCTAGACCTAGACCTAGACCTAGACCTAGACCTAGACCTAGACCTAGACCTAGACCTAGACCTAGACCTAGACCTAGACCTAGACCTAGACCTAGACCTAGACCTAGACCTAGACCTAGACCTAGACCTAGACCTAGACCTAGACCTAGACCTAGACCTAGACCTAGACCTAGACCTAGACCTAGACCTAGACCTAGACCTAGACCTAGACCGACCTAGACCTAGACCTAGACCTAGACCTAGACCTAGACCTAGACCTAGACCTAGACCTAGACCTAGACCTAGACCTAGACCTAGACCTAGACCTAGACCTAGACCTAGACCTAGACCTAGACCTAGACCTAGACCTAGACCTAGACCTAGACCTAGACCTAGACCTAGACCTAGACCTAGACCTAGACCTAGACCTAGACCTAGACCTAGACCTAGACCTAGACCTAGACCTAGACCTAGACCTAGACCTAGACCTAGACCTAGACCTAGACCTAGACCTAGACCTAGACCTAGATCTAGATATAGACATAGACATAGACATAGACATAGACATAGACATAGACATAGACATAGACATAGACATAGACATAGACATAGACATAGACATAGACATAGACATAGACATAGACATAGACATAGACATAGACATAGACATAGACATAGACATAGACATAGACATAGACATAGACATAGACATAGACATAGACATAGACATAGACATAGACATAGACATAGACATAGACATAGACATAGACATAGACATAGACATAGACATAGACATAGACATAGACATAGACATAGACATAGACATAGACATAGACATAGACATAGACATAGACATAGACATAGACATAGACATAGACATAGACATAGACATAGACATAGACATAGACATAGACATAGACATAGACATAGACATAGACATAGACATAGACATAGACATAGACATAGACATAGACATAGACATAGACATAGACATAGACATAGACATAGACATAGACATAGACATAGACATAGACATAGACATAGACATAGACATAGACATAGACATAGACATAGACATAGACATAGACATAGACATAGACATAGACATAGACATAGACATAGACATAGACATAGACATAGACATAGACATAGACATAGACATAGACATAGACATAGACATAGACATAGACATAGACATAATAGACATAGACATAGACATAGACATAGACATAGACATAGACATAGACATGGACATAGACATAGACATGGACATGGACATGGACATGGACATGGACATGGACATGGACATGGACATGGACATGGACATGGACATGGACATGGACATGGACATGGACATGGACATGGGCATGGGCATGGGCATGGGCATGGACATGGACATGGACATGGACATGGACATGGACATGGACATGGACCTAGACCTAGACCTAGACCTAGACCTAGACCTAGACCTAGACCTAGACCTAGACCTAGACCTAGACCTAGACCTAGACCTAGACCTAGACCTAGACCTAGACCTAGACCTAGACCTAGACCTAGACCTAGACCTAGACCTAGACCTAGACCTAGACCTAGACCTAGACCTAGACCTAGACCTAGACCTAGACCTAGACCTAGACCTAGACCTAGACCTAGACCTAGACCTAGACCTAGACCTAGACCTAGACCTAGACCTAGACCTAGACCTAGACCTAGACCTAGACCTAGACCTAGACCTAGACCTAGACCTAGACCTAGACCTAGACCTAGACCTAGACCTAGACCTAGACCTAGACCTAGACTAGACCTAGACCTAGACCTAGACCTAGACCTAGACCTAGACCTAGACCTAGACCTAGACCTAGACCTAGACCTAGACCTAGACCTAGACCTAGACCTAGACCTAGACCTAGACCTAGACCTAGACCTAGACCTAGACCTAGACCTAGACCTAGACCTAGACCTAGACCTAGACCTAGACCTAGACCTAGACCTAGACCTAGACCTAGACCTAGACCTAGACCTAGACCTAGACCTAGACCTAGACCTAGACCTAGACCTAGACCTAGACCTAGACCTAGACCTAGACCTAGACCTAGACCTAGACCTAGACCTAGACCTAGACCTAGACCTAGACCTAGACCTAGACCTAGACCTAGACCTAGACCTAGACCTAGACCTAGACCTAGACCTAGACCTAGACCTAGACCTAGACCTAGACCTAGACCTAGACCTAGACCTAGACCTAGACCTAGACCTAGACCTAGACCTAGACCTAGACCTAGACCTAGACCTAGACCTAGACCTAGACCTAGACCTAGACCTAGACCTAGACCTAGACCTAGACCTAGACCTAGACCTAGACCTAGACCTAGACCTAGACCTAGACCTAGACCTAGACCTAGACCTAGACCTAGACCTAGACCTAGACCTAGACCTAGACCTAGACCTAGACCTAGACCTAGACCTAGACCTAGACCTAGACCTAGACCTAGACCTAGACCTAGACCTAGACCTAGACCTAGACCTAGACCTAGACCTAGACCTAGACCTAGACCTAGACCTAGACCTAGACCTAGACCTAGACCTAGACCTAGACCTAGACCTAGACCTAGACCTAGACCTAGACCTAGACCTAGACCTAGACCTAGACCTAGACCTAGACCTAGACCTAGACCTAGACCTAGACCTAGACCTAGACCTAGACCTAGACCTAGACCTAGACCTAGACCTAGACCTAGACCTAGACCTAGACCTAGACCTAGACCTAGACCTAGACCTAGACCTAGACCTAGACCTAGACCTAGACCTAGACCTAGACCTAGACCTAGACCTAGACCTAGACCTAGACCTAGACCTAGACCTAGACCTAGACCTAGACCTAGACCTAGACCTAGACCTAGACCTAGACCTAGACCTAGACCTAGACCTAGACCTAGACCTAGACCTAGACCTAGACCTAGACCTAGACCTAGACCTAGACCTAGACCTAGACCTAGACCTAGACCTAGACCTAGACCTAGACCTAGACCTAGACCTAGACCTAGACCTAGACCTAGACCTAGACCTAGACCTAGACCTAGACCTAGACCTAGACCTAGACATAGACATAGACATAGACATAGATATAGATATAGATATAGATATAGATATAGATATAGATATAGATATAGATATAGATATAGATATAGATATAGATATAGATATAGATATAGATATAGATATAGATATAGATATAGATATAGATATAGATATAGATATAGATATAGATATAGATATAGATATAGATATAGATATAGATATAGATATAGATATAGATATAGATATAGATGTAGATGTAGATGTAGATGTAGATGTAGATGTAGATATAGATATAGATATAGATATAGATATAGATATAGATATAGATATAGATATAGATATAGATATAGATATAGATATAGATATAGATATAGATATAGATATAGATATAGATATAGATATAGATATAGATATAGATATAGATATAGATATAGATATAGATATAGATATAGATATAGATATAGATATAGATATAGATATAGATATAGATATAGATATAGATATAGATATAGATATAGATATAGATATAGATATAGATATAGATATAGATATAGATATAGATATAGATATAGATATAGATATAGATATAGATATAGATATAGATATAGATATAGATATAGATATAGATATAGATATAGATATAGATATAGATATAGATATAGATATAGATATAGATATAGATATAGATATAGATATAGATATAGATATAGATATAGATATAGATATAGATATAGATATAGATATAGATATAGATATAGATATAGATATAGATATAGATATAGATATAGATATAGATATAGATATAGATATAGATATAGATATAGATATAGATATAGATATAGATATAGATATAGATATAGATATAGATATAGATATAGATATAGATATAGATATAGATATAGATATAGATATAGATATAGATATAGATATAGATATAGATATAGATATAGATATAGATATAGATATAGATATAGATATAGATATAGATATAGATATAGATATAGATATAGATATAGATATAGATATAGATATAGATATAGATATAGATATAGATATAGATATAGATATAGATATAGATATAGATATAGATATAGATATAGATATAGATATAGATATAGATATAGATATAGATATAGATATAGATATAGATATAGATATAGATATAGATATAGATATAGATATAGATATAGATATAGATATAGATATAGATATAGATATAGATATAGATATAGATATAGATATAGATATAGATATAGATATAGATATAGATATAGATATAGATATAGATATAGATATAGATATAGATATAGATATAGATATAGATATAGATATAGATATAGATATAGATATAGATATAGATATAGATATAGATATAGATATAGATATAGATATAGATATAGATATAGATATAGATATAGATATAGATATAGATATAGATGTAGATGTAGATGTAGATGTAGATATAGATATAGATATAGATATAGATATAGATATAGATATAGATATAGATATAGATATAGATATAGATATAGATATAGATATAGATATAGATATAGATATAGATATAGATATAGATATAGATATAGATATAGATATAGATATAGATATAGATATAGATATAGATATAGATATAGATATAGATATAGATATAGATATAGATATAGATATAGATATAGATATAGATATAGATATAGATATAGATATAGATATAGATATAGATATAGATATAGATATAGATATAGATATAGATATAGATATAGATATAGATATAGATATAGATATAGATATAGATATAGATATAGATATAGATATAGATATAGATATAGATATAGATATAGATATAGATATAGATATAGATATAGATATAGATATAGATATAGATATAGATATAGATATAGATATAGATATAGATATAGATATAGATATAGATATAGATATAGATATAGATATAGATATAGATATAGATATAGATATAGATATAGATATAGATATAGATGTAGATGTAGATGTAGATGTAGACATAGACATAGACATAGACATAGACATAGGCATAGGCATAGGCATAGGCATAGGCATAGGCATAGGCATAGGCATAGGCATAGGCATAGGCATAGGCATAGGCATAGGCATAGGCATAGGCATAGGCATAGGCATAGGCATAGGCATAGGCATAGACATGGACATGGACATGGACATGGACATGGACATGGACATGGACATGGACATGGACATGGACATGGACATGGACATGGACATGGACATGGACATGGACATGGACATGGACATGGACATGGACATGGACATGGACATGGACATGGACATGGACATGGACATGGACATGGACATGGACATTGACATGGACATGGACATGGACATGGACATGGACATGGACATGGACATGGACATGGACATGGACATGGACATGGACATGGACATGGACATGGACATGGACATGGACATGGACATGGACATGGACATGGACATGGACATGGACATGGACATGGACATGGACATGGACATGGACATGGACATGGACATGGACATGGACATGGACATGGACATGGTCATGGACATGGACATGGACATGGACATGGACATGGACATGGACATGGACATGGACATGGACATGGACATGGACCTGGACCTGGACCTGGACCTGGACCTGGACCTGGACCTAGACCTAGACCTAGACCTAGACCTAGACCTAGACCTAGACCTAGACCTAGACCTAGACCTAGACCTAGACCTAGACCTAGACCTAGACCTAGACCTAGACCTAGACCTAGACCTAGACCTAGACCTAGACCTAGACCTAGACCTAGACCTAGACCTAGACCTAGACCTAGACCTAGACCTAGACCTAGACCTAGACCTAGACCTAGACCTAGACCTAGACCTAGACCTAGACCTAGACCTAGACCTAGACCTAGACCTAGACCTAGACCTAGACCTAGACCTAGACCTAGACCTAGACCTAGACCTAGACCTAGACCTAGACCTAGACCTAGACCTAGACCTAGACCTAGACCTAGACCTAGACCTAGACCTAGACCTAGACCTAGACCTAGACCTAGACCTAGACCTAGACCTAGACCTAGACCTAGACCTAGACCTAGACCTAGACCTAGACCTAGACCTAGACCTAGACCTAGACCTAGACCTAGACCTAGACCTAGACCTAGACCTAGACCTAGACCTAGACCTAGACCTAGACCTAGACCTAGACCTAGACCTAGACCTAGACCTAGACCTAGACCTAGACCTAGACCTAGACCTAGACCTAGACCTAGACCTAGACCTAGACCTAGACCTAGACCTAGACCTAGACCTAGACCTAGACCTAGACCTAGACCTAGACCTAGACCTAGACCTAGACCTAGACCTAGACCTAGACCTAGACCTAGACCTAGACCTAGACCTAGACCTAGACCTAGACCTAGACCTAGACCTAGACCTAGACCTAGACCTAGACCTAGACCTAGACCTAGACCTAGACCTAGACCTAGACCTAGACCTAGACCTAGACCTAGACCTAGACCTAGACCTAGACCTAGACCTAGACCTAGACCTAGACCTAGACCTAGACCTAGACCTAGACCTAGACCTAGACCTAGACCTAGACCTAGACCTAGACCTAGACCTAGACCTAGACCTAGACCTAGACCTAGACCTAGACCTAGACCTAGACCTAGACCTAGACCTAGACCTAGACCTAGACCTAGACCTAGACCTAGACCTAGACCTAGACCTAGACCTAGACCTAGACCTAGACCTAGACCTAGACCTAGACCTAGACCTAGACCTAGACCTAGACCTAGACCTAGACCTAGACCTAGACCTAGACCTAGACCTAGACCTAGACCTAGACCTAGACCTAGACCTAGACCTAGACCTAGACCTAGACCTAGACCTAGACCTAGACCTAGACCTAGACCTAGACCTAGACCTAGACCTAGACCTAGACCTAGACCTAGACCTAGACCTAGACCTAGACCTAGACCTAGACCTAGACCTAGACCTAGACCTAGACCTAGACCTAGACCTAGACCTAGACCTAGACCTAGACCTAGACCTAGACCTAGACCTAGACCTAGACCTAGATCTAGATCTAGACATAGACATAGACATAGACATAGACATAGACATAGACATAGACATAGACATAGACATAGACATAGACATAGACATAGACATAGACATAGACATAGACATAGACATAGACATAGACATAGACATAGACATAGACATAGACATAGACATAGACATAGACATAGACATAGACATAGACATAGACATAGACATAGACATAGACATAGACATAGACATAGACATAGACATAGACATAGACATAGACATAGACATAGACATAGACATAGACATAGACATAGACATAGACATAGACATAGACATAGACATAGACATAGACATAGACATAGACATAGACATAGACATAGACATAGACATAGACATAGACATAGACATAGACATAGACATAGACATAGACATAGACATAGACATAGACATAGACATAGACATAGACATAGACATAGACATAGACATAGACATAGACATAGACATAGACATAGACATAGACATAGACATAGACATAGACATAGACATAGACATAGACATAGACATAGACATAGACATAGACATAGACATAGACATAGACATAGACATAGACATAGACATAGACATAGACATAGACATAGACATAGACATAGACATAGACATAGACATAGACATAGACATAGACATAGACATAGACATAGACATAGACATAGACATAGACATAGACATAGACATAGACATAGACATAGACATAGACATAGACATAGACATGGACATGGACATGGACATGGACATGGACATGGACATGGACATGGACATGGACATGGACATGGACATGGACATGGACATGGACATGGACATGGACATGGACATGGGCATGGGCATGGGCATGGGCATGGGCATGGACATGGACATGGACATGGACATGGACATGGACATGGACATGGACATGGACCTAGACCTAGACCTAGACCTAGACCTAGACCTAGACCTAGACCTAGACCTAGACCTAGACCTAGACCTAGACCTAGACCTAGACCTAGACCTAGACCTAGACCTAGACCTAGACCTAGACCTAGACCTAGACCTAGACCTAGACCTAGACCTAGACCTAGACCTAGACCTAGACCTAGACCTAGACCTAGACCTAGACCTAGACCTAGACCTAGACCTAGACCTAGACCTAGACCTAGACCTAGACCTAGACCTAGACCTAGACCTAGACCTAGACCTAGACCTAGACCTAGACCTAGACCTAGACCTAGACCTAGACCTAGACCTAGACCTAGACCTAGACCTAGACCTAGACCTAGACCTAGACCTAGACCTAGACCTAGACCTAGACCTAGACCTAGACCTAGACCTAGACCTAGACCTAGACCTAGACCTAGACCTAGACCTAGACCTAGACCTAGACCTAGACCTAGACCTAGACCTAGACCTAGACCTAGACCTAGACCTAGACCTAGACCTAGACCTAGACCTAGACCTAGACCTAGACCTAGACCTAGACCTAGACCTAGACCTAGACCTAGACCTAGACCTAGACCTAGACCTAGACCTAGACCTAGACCTAGACCTAGACCTAGACCTAGACCTAGACCTAGACCTAGACCTAGACCTAGACCTAGACCTAGACCTAGACCTAGACCTAGACCTAGACCTAGACCTAGACCTAGACCTAGACCTAGACCTAGACCTAGACCTAG
>JAXIVJ010018570.1:0-22768 GCA_036785665.1 Chirona hameri
TGATTTACGTGCTGACGAATTTGGCACCGGAAGCCTCCCATGATGGTGTCGAACCGACCGCGGGGCTCGGCAAACAGTTGTGTCGGTCTGGTTAACGGCCAGGGTATATGAACTCATAATCTTCTCACCAATATGCAGAGTTAAAGAGCAAGGATGTATGCTAAAATTGCCGAAACTAGGGGGATACAATATCAGCTAGTTCAACACATTCAATACAACACGTTCACCTAGTTTACTTAGTGACTTTGCACTCGCGCATGAATATAATCAGGGTGCAGGTCGATCATTTTATGAGCGTGAGTCTTCCGTAAAACCCTCGCCAGTGCAGCGTACGATAACTACGTGACCGTGCAGGGGGGGGGGGGGTGTAAGACCCCCTGACGTTTAGCCCCTAATTGAGCTAGAGCTTCAATTAAAAAACGAGCGTGTTGCTTGTGACGAGAGGCAGCCGTTGATACCAGATTGTAAGGTCCTGATTCATTACGTGACCTCTGAGGTCATGTCAATGACCCGGAAGTCATCCAAATTTTAAATGCGTAGAAATTGAATTTAATCGAGCTAGAATCGTGAATGAGCATATCTTTATGCAAAATGGATGCCAAATTTGAAATCAGCGCCATAAAATGTCCTAGAAACTGCCAGCGGCCAAAAAAGTCATCTTAGGTCATCGGGGGTTAGTGACCTCGGTTGATCTCTGGAAAGGTGAAACGAGGTAACAATCTCAGTGGAAACCATAAATGTCACCTGTGCATACTCTCCTGGGCAGCAAACACTCGGAAACTGCATAAGTTACAAACACTGATACTACGGGACGCCAGTTGCGCCTGACATGACCTTCAGAAACAGGTGTTTCTGACACCGACACAACTGTTTGCCGAGCCCCGCGGTCGGGTCACGGATCATGGGGGGATAGAAGTAAAAATGTCAGAGTATGTGTCAAATTGTTCAAAAGTAAGGTACTGCAAGTTTCATAGCAATCGGTTGATAACCACGCGAGTTATTCCCGAAAAAAAACGAGGGTTGGCATCCCCCCACACCTACACTGGCTAGGGTTAATCGGCTTGATATGGATATCTGGGTTTCAAGGTTGGTTTAGTCTGGATAACGGTGAGAACGATCAAACTACAGGCAACTGCTGGCGAGGAAGATCCCTTCAGCACTGCTAAGACACCGTATGGTTCCCCTTTACATGAAGTGTAATAATGGATCCCACCCACTGATGGCAGTACGCACGCGCTTTACACTTTCTGATGCGCACGACGACGTTGTACCATATAGCTATGTGTTATAGTTGGTCGCCAGAAGTTGTACGAGTGAGTGTATACGTTCAGGTTCGAGCAGTTTCGGTTAGTTTACGACATTATCGGCCGTGTTATGGTTAGCTGTCACTGATAGACGGAGACTAAGGGGCACTGACACAAATAACCAGTCCAAGTCCCATGGGCTGAGCCTCAACTCGCTTCTGAATCGTATGCTTTATCGTGTGTTATTGGAGTTCTACGGCAGCGTCACTGCCACGGTCATAGGCCCTCGGGGACGTTCTCGCTGTTTCAGGCGGGGACGTTCACGCTGTTTAAGGCGGGGACGTTCACGCTGTTTCAGGCGGGGACGTTCTCGCTGTTTCAGGCGGGGACGTTCACGCTGTTTAAGGCGGGGACGTTCACGCTGTTTCAGGCGGGGACGTTCACGATGTTTAAGGCGGGGACGTTCACGCTGTTTCAGGATAAAATGGCGGCCAGACTACACCGTACACAGGGTACACGTTGGGGAATCGAAACCCAATCACGGACACAGGAAGCAGTGCTCGTACCCCTGCGCCATGTTACCACCTGTGTATTTCATTGAATGATCAAACGATACTACTACACCACCCTGAGATGGCAGCCGAATGTACCCAGTCATCTGAGAAGCATGCACTAGTAAACTGACGTGGCCGCGGCCGTGACTACCGTGTCACGTGTCCGCGGCCGTGACTATGCGCTCCTGTGTAAGCACACTAACGTCGTGAGTGCGATGACGTCAACAGGAGCTGCCATTGAGAAGGATCTATGCGCTGAAATGCTGACGACATGCCACACTGCGGCGGCGACCGAGCGTGCACATCGGCCATTGAAGCCTGCCCGCCGCCGCCCACTCCATTCAGCTCTGGTGACCACTGGACGGTTTTGTGAAATTTGAAATCAATTCTGATGAGCTCTGTATATTTTCCTTGCTGACAGATCCAGGAAATTAGCTCAGGCCTGAATCATGACCAGCAATTTTGAAGAGACGTGTGTGAAGAGACGTGTGAGTAAAACGTGTGTGAAGTAGTCTCGACATCCACACTGGCTATTATACTTATGCGACACGTTAACTATTAAGCAGAAAATTACTGCTGTCCGATGACGATGATGATTGGGGTTTTAGGGCGCCGCAACTGCCTGGTTATGTTTTAGGGCGCCGCAACTGCCTGGTTATGTTTTAGGGCGCCGCAACTGCCTGGTTATGTTTTAGGGCGCCGCAACTGCCTGGTTATGTTTTAGGGCGCCGCAACTGCCTGGTTATGTTTTAGGGCGCCGCAACTGCCTGGTTATGTTTTAGGGCGCCGTAACTGCCTGGTTATGTTTTAGGGCGCCGCAACTGCCTGGTTATGTTGCGCCTATAATGCTGGCCGATGATGATGATGATTGGGGTTTTAGGGCGCCGCAACTGCCTGGTTATGTTTTAGGGCGCCGCAACTGCCTGGTTATGTTTTAGGGCGCCGCAACTGCCTGGTTATGTTGCGCCTATAATGCTGGCCGATGATGATGATGATTGGGGTTTTAGGGCGCCGCTACTGCCTGGTTATGTTTTAGGGCGCCGCAACTGCCTGGTTATGTTTTAGGGCGCCGCAACTGCCTGGTTATGTTTTAGGGCGCCGCAACTGCCTGGTTATGTTGCGCCTATAATGCTGGCCGATGATGATAATGATTGGGGTTTTAGGGCGCCGCAACTGCCTGGTTATGTTTTAGGGCGCCGCAACTGCCTGGTTATGTTTTAGGGCGCCGCAACTGCCTGGTTATGTTGCGCCTATAATGCTGGCCGATGATGATGATGATTGGGGTTTTAGGGCGCCGCAACTGCCTGGTTATGTTTTAGGGCGCCGCAACTGCCTGGTTATGTTGCGCCTATAATGCTGGCCGATGATGATGATGATTGGGGTTTTAGGGCGCCGCAACTGCCTGGTTATGTTTTAGGGCGCCGCAACTGCCTGGTTATGTTGCGCCTATAATGCTGGCCGATGATGATAATGATTGGGGTTTTAGGGCGCCGCTACTGCCTGGTTATGTTTTAGGGCGCCGCAACTGCCTGGTTATGTTGCGCCTATAATGCTGGCCGATGATGATGATGATTGGGGTTTTAGGGCGCCGCAACCAGACTTGTCAATGATTCAATGTGAATCGACTACTTTTGATTGAATCATTCTTATTTCAAATGAATGACTCATGAATCGATTCACTTCATGCGCAAACCTGTTGTGAGTCACTGATTGAATCATTCATACAGAGAAAATAGGCTGATTGAATCATTCATCGCTCAAAGAATCATTCTTTTTTGGTCGAACAGCATAAACTGTCCACAAAATATGACAGCGGCCCAGCATTCATCTGTGCCCTGTGGACAAACCAGGCACTTAATGGCCAATTATATGAGCTCTGTGTCCTGAGCTGTAGCCTGTAATTCATCTATGCGTAAAGAAAGCGAGGCTTTGTGTCCAACTCCAGTGGGCACAAAGCCACTGTTCAATCAGCCCTAACTAGGTGAATACCTTGGAACTGGTAGGGTTAGGGGTAGGTACCTAAATACTTAGAAAAGGTAACTAACTGATAGCTCATACTTTGGTTCATAAACCACACAGTACACGCACACCTTTTTCACACGAAAAATTATCAAAAAGTACCCACCTTTTCCTAATTTCTAGGCTATAATACCATATAAAAAACGAAATCATAAACAAACATTTGCATGACCTCCGCATGTCCCAAATATCACTGTTGCATCGGCGCCGCTTTATTCCACATCATGCTTTATAAAAAAATAATACCTAATGCAAAATCAAAATAAATGTTCTATTCGCTTAAAAAAGTGAAACGTAAAGTCATTAATGCTTTTGGAACTTGGAATTTGCAATTATAATAAATATTATAAATATCATTTTATAATCAAAATAAACAACACGCGTGTCCAATTGCCTCACATTCACATTCACATTCGGAAAAAGTACCCACCTTTTCCTAATTTCTAGGCTATAATACCATATCAAAAACGAAATCATAAACAAACATTTGCATGACCTCCGCATGTCCCAAATATCACTGTCGCATCGGCGCCGCTAAATTCCACATCATGCTTTATACAAAAATAATACCTAATGCAAAATCAAAATAAATGTTCTATTCGCTTAAAAAAGTGAAACGTAAAGTCATTAATGCTTTTGGAACTTGGAATTTGCTATTATAATAAATATTATAAATATCATTTTATAATCAAAATAAACAACACGCGTGTCCAATTGCCTCACATTCACATTCACATTCGGAAATACATTCGCGAACTATTTGGATTGGCTTCAAAATTGATACACATATAGATCACGACCTAGTGATCATTCTGGTAAAATCTTAAGAGTCGCACATTTAAAATCAAAGGAGTTAGGCAAAGGAGTCGACACTTCCCTTTAATGTTGAGTGATTGAATCAAGATTGAATCATTCATTATGGTAATGTTGAGTGATTGAATCATGATTGAATCATTCATTATGGTAATGTTGAGTGATTGAATCATGATTGAATCATGCATTATGGTAATGTTGAGTGATTGAATCATGATTGAATCATTCATTATGGTCCGTGAATCACTGTAAATCGATTCATGACAAATATGAATCATTGACAAGTCTGGCCGCAACTGCCTGGTTATGTTGCGCCCATAATGCTGGCCGATCATCATCGTCGATGGTTCAATGCACATGTAATGAACCTAACATTAATGCAGCGAGTATGAGTAAGGAAATAAAGCATTTGAAAAACATTTACAAGTCTTATCATTCATTGTACTTCATCAGAGGCGGTCGCAGGGGGAGAGCATCCGGGCCATGCTCCCCCGAAAGGCCGATGAGTGGGGGGCAACATATCTCCCTCCAAGTCACTTGGGGCTCAGGTGGGCCCGAAGGGCCCGCCTTGGCTCCAGGTCAAAATGGGCCCTCTAGAGGTCAGAAAGGAGGCCAACTGGATGCCAGAATGGCCCCTGGAGGCTAAAGCGAGCCCTCTCGAAGCCAAAGTGAGCCCTCTGGAGGTCGGATAGGGTCCTCTGGCGGCCAAAGTGAGCCCATGTAGGCCGGAGTGGGCCATCTGGAGGTCAGAGGGGCCCAATGGTATCCCGAGGGCCCCTGAAGGCCAAAGGGACCCTATAGGGCCAAAGGGGCCCTCTGAAAGCCAGAGTGGGCTCTCTGCAGGTCAAAATGGGTCCTCTGGAGTTCAGAGTGGGCCCTCTGGAAGCCAGAGGGGCCCACTGGAGGCCAGAGTCGGCCCTCTAGAGGCAGGAGTGGGCCCTTTGAAGGCCAGCGTGGGTCCTCTGGAGGTCATAGGTGACACTCTGTAGGCAGAAGTGGGCCCTCTGGAAGCCAGAGTGGACCCTTAGAAGGACGGATTGGGCCCTTTGGAAGCCAGGAGCCCTCTGGAGGTCAGAATTGGCACTCCGGAGGCTGAAGTGGGCCCTCTGGAAGTGGAGGCAGCAGTGGGCCCTCTGGAGGTAGAGGCTGGATTGGGCCCTCTGGAGGTCAGAGTAAGCCCTCCGGAGGTCACATTCAGGGGACCTCTGGAAGTTGGAGGGGCCCTCTGGAGGTCACCATCAGCATGGATGCTCTGAAAGCGAGAGTGGCAGTCGTGAAGCCAGAGGGGCCCTCTGGAGGTCAGAGTTGGCCTTGTGGAGGAAGGTGTGAACCCTCTGGAGGTGGAAGCTGGAGAGCGCCCTTTGAAGGCCAGAGTAGGCCGTCTGAAGGTCAGAGTGGGCCCTCAGGAAGCCTGAGGAGGTCCACTAGTATCCAGATGGTCCCTCTGGAAGCCAAGGGGCCCTCTGGAGCCAGAGTGGGCCCACTTTAGGTCAGAGTGGGCCTTCTGGAGGTCACAGCGGGCCCGATGGAGGCCAGATGGGCCCTATGGATGTCAGAGTGGGCCCTCTAGAGTCAGGAGTGGGCCTCGTGAGGTGAGTGTGGGCTCCCTGGAGGCCACATGGAGTCCTCCGGAAGCGAAAGGTGGAACCGTGGAGGTCAGAGTGGGTGGGAGGTCAGAGTGGGCCCTCTGGAGGTCATAGCGCGACCTATGGAGGTCAGATGGGCCCAATGTAGTTCCGAGTGGGCTTTCTGAAAAATACACTCTCAAACCAGAAAAAGGCCCTGCCGCCGATTGACGGCCCTTGCAGGCCGACCGAGGGCCCTTGTAAGCCTAGAAAGGGACTCACAGACCGTCATAAGGCTCTTAGACGCCTGATAACGACCCATCAGGCATAGTAACACCCTATCAGGCTGGACAAGGACCCTTTCAGGTCAACCAACGGTCCTTTTAAAGACGTTGAGGGCCCAATCGAACTCACTTCGGTCATGTTTTGGTTCAGATCAATATTGAGGTCACCGGAGGTCATCAAAAGTGAAATTGTCCAACTTTAGGACTTAGCTCCAGAAACTCCAAATATCTTAGGCACTATGATAGCTAGGAAGAAACGAGAAAACTCACATTTTGGCTCATGTTAACAGTTTAGGCTTCAGAGGTCACCTAATGGTATGCAGGCATTTTCTTCCAAGAAGTTTTTCGTGCACATCGTTTTACCTCATGAGGATAGGGAAATAATTTCAACACCATCGTGTTTGTCTCGTCGAAGCACTTCTAACCGTATTCACGATGACCGGATTGGGTCAAGTTCAAAATTTGACCACAGGTCAAGGTAATTTGTGAACTCCGTAGGTAATGTTGCATATGGGGAGACTCATATCAGCAAGACACACACAGTAATGCGAATTGCACGCCTCTATATTAATTATATAAAGAGTCATTGGCAAAAAAGTGCTAGTGATCTCAGATGTCTTCAGCTGACCTTGCATAGGTCACTGAGCAACAGTTGCACCTGGGTCAAGAGTGAGCTAAAATAACATGATTCTGCAAGAATTTGTCTGATCTAGGTATTGCATATCCTCTGAATAGGAAGCATTTGTATATTTTCCCATTGACTTGTAATGGGTAGGTCACGAAATCGACCTTCCCTTTAGTAACCGATATACAAATATTTCAGTTAAACGAATTGGCGATACCCATGCTCTGAATAACGTCTGTCAGTTTCAAAGTCGTTCGATCCGCCCCCGTGACTTTGTCACGACCGCAACTATTTTTTGGAGGTAAGATCACTCGACGTGACCTGGTGACCTGACCTGAGATGACCCGAGGAAAAAATACACCATATATGGATAATTGATTCCCGAAGACCTATGCCAATTTTGGTGGCGCTGTACGCCGCCGTTTTCCCTCTATTCACGACAAACCTCAGGAAGAGTCAAAATGACCCACACCAGGGCGAAGGTGAATCGGTGGCAGCGTTTTGGCTTAGAAGAAAAGCCTTGCATCGTGACCTCACGGAAATGCCGATGGCGATAACTCAGTAAATGTTCCATCAAGGGAGCTGAAACTTGCCACAACGTGATTCAGCACCTTATATATCCACATGGCGTATGAACATGGAGGAGGGGGGGGGGGGGACATGGCCCCCTCACTTTCCGGCCACTTTTTGTGTGCTAAAATATTGTATTTTGGTCAGTGATGTTTTATGGCAAAAGGTTCGCCAAGACTAGAAGGGCCCGAATCTGCAAATAAATCTTGCATTGGGGGTTTAGTTTCTCTAAATGCGAGATCCAAAATTTCACTCCCCCCCCCCCCCACACACACACTTTTTGTGACGTTCCTACGTCCCTGTTAAGCCTCGCCCTACGGGAGCTTTTTTCACCTTCGCCCTACGGGGGGGCTGACTGCCCCCGTTAACTTCCAAACCAAGCAACTTAGAGCAATGCGGTAAGAACCAGCATGTTGCCTGTCATGAGAGGAATCTAACAGTATGCGATTTTTAGGTTTCAGGTCAACGGGTGACCTTCCAGGTAAAGTGAATGAACTCGGATTTACCACGTCCAGAACAGCGATTTTGCTCTTCAGAAAACCTCAAAATTATAAATTGACAAATGTAAACAAAAAGGCATGTTCCTAGACCAGTTTTGGCTCAGAAATACAAAAAACAAGTAATGATTTGTTCGTATCTTTTCCAAAAATGTCAAAAAGTTATAAAAAAATGACGTCATCAGTTTCTTACACTTAGGAAGCCATCACTCAGTCAATAATAGAGATATTGCTTTGAAATTTGTTATGAGTATTTTAAATACTCAGTTCTCTCACATGTATTCCGGTTTTTCTAATATCTTTTAAAATTTTGATTTTGTGGGGATTTAAAAAAAACATTTGTTTTTTTAATTTTAGGGATCAAAAATCCAAAATTGTGAAAATCCGAGATTGCTATTTTAAAGAGAATGCCATTTTGTATCTATGGTGAATTGAGTTTGCAATTTACTTGGAAACTCTGTTTTCTACGATTTTCTAATATTTCTCGTTTTTTACCAACATGACGTCATTAAAACATTATTATCGCCCAAAATATTTAACAAATTTCAAATTATTTTTTACAACCTACGTATCATTGTTATAAACTCAGCTACCAAAAATTTCAGCAAGATGCACCCCATGTGTCAAAAGTTATTCAAGAAAAACCTCAGGGGGGGGCCTGTCAGCCCCCCCCCCGTAGGGCGAGGGTTAACCCGCGAGTTACTGGGGTATATTTCATAACGCGACTTACTGGGGGGGGGGGGGGGCTATTTTTAGCCCCCCCCCTCTGATCTCCGGAACTACTGGACCGAATGTAACAATTCAAACGGCATTCGATAGCCCTGTGAAATTTATCGAGGGAAACATAATTTTGTTGACCTCGGAGTCACCGATGACGTCACAGGTCAGGTCAAGTACAAAATGGTTTGAAGTGTCAAAAGGTCTCGATGGATGGAATTGTCGCGCAAAATTGCGATATTAAACGCATAAACTGTCGATAAATCGGTATCATTCGTGTGTCTGACACTTCTAAGTACCTTTATAAGCTGCTTATGACCTTGGGTCAGGTCAAGGTCATCCGAGGTCACGAGGTCAAACTGCAGATTACGGTCATTATGCGTTGTAACACATGTTTATGGTTTTTTTTCGTCTAGAACGCGAAAAATGACCTTAGAACATTGTTTTTCCATATAAATATAAGTAAAAAGCAAAAATGGAAATGCGTTTTTTATGCATAGTAATGATGTGAGAAGTGGTCGATTTTTGTTATTTAAAGGTCATAACTCGGTCATTTTTAAAGATATCGACTTGAAATTTGGTACACATATTCACCGCATACGTCTCGATCACATATATTCCGGTTTTTGGATAATTTTGATTTTTTCTTGAAAATTTTGTTTAAAAAAAAAATGTATTTGGATTTCTCAAAATTTTGAATTTCGAAAAACTAAAAAATCGGAGATAGCAGTTTGATAGCCCGGTCTATTGTTAGTAATTTGATTTATAACAATTTAGTTTATCTCAAATATCGTACCTTTGACAGCGTTTTCCGCAAACCATTATTTTGCAACAAAAACCGAAGAACATGACGTCACTCTGACGTCATTCCCGGTTGACCTATCATAGCCTCATATTTTTCCGTTTGCCAACATGTGTAGAATTGATGTGAGAAAAGGTACTGCAAGTTTGGTGACGATACCAGTGTTCGTGTAAGAGTTATTGCAAAATAACGGGAGGGGGGGGGGCAAAAAATAGCCCCCCCAGTAACTCGCGGGTTAATACCCATGACAACGGATTTTCATTGAAACCTAAAATGCAATGTGTTTTAGCCCTACCGATCTGTCTTGGAATACCCAATGCCTGAAAATACCCTCTCAGACTGTCTGAAGGCCGCTTTCAGACCGGCATAAGCCATAGGGCTTAAAAGCCCTAGAAAGTTTGAAAATCAAGCCTCCGGTGTACACATACCTTTCAAATCAGCGTTGAGCGTAGGGCCCCTCGCACCGACCGAGGGCCCTTTCAGACCATCCGCGGGCCCCCTTGCCAAGTTCCCCCCCCCCCCCACCCCAAAGCCCAGGGCTGCGACCGACCCTGTACTTCATTGCATTCTCCTAGAATATCAACGGCGCATCTTTCGGGTGCATGTGCTGAGCGCTTTCCTAAGAAGATTAATCTGAAAAACTAAACTGCTGCAAGGTGCTTAACGATTTTGTTT
This sequence comes from Chirona hameri, assembly GCA_036785665.1. Classification (NCBI taxonomy): domain Eukaryota; kingdom Metazoa; phylum Arthropoda; class Thecostraca; order Balanomorpha; family Balanidae; genus Chirona; species Chirona hameri. The sequence goes on from JAXIVJ010018570.1 coordinate 10,366, forward strand.
TGTCTAGACGGAAACCAATCTCAGAGATCACTTCAAAACGACAAATTGATGTGAAAACGACTTCAAGTCAGGGACGGATCCAAGGGAGTGACTGTATTGTTTTTGCGCTCACCAAAACTTATTAAGTAATCTTAATATGTGTAGTTCTTGTTGCACCAGCCATAGCGTTGTGCCGAACGTGATATTTCCGGTTCGGCAATGTTTACAGCTCTTTCTCAGAAGCCGTTTCCGGTGGTGGGCGCCGCGGCGTGGCGGCGGTCCGGCTCGGGGTGCCCGCTGGCTGAGGTGGGCCGCTGCAGCGCCGTGACTGAACCCTCCGTTATCGCCCCCCGTGCTGCCAGCGCACAGTGGGCCATAACGGCCAGCTAGCGCGACACGGGGTGACAAATTTCACAAATGACTATTTTATACGGCTCATTTTTAAGCAAAATGTCCATAGCATGATAGTATAACACCGATTCGAGAATAAAATTGTTTATTTGTATGCACCATGTCTTCAAACACACACCATTGTTCAGCCGCCTATATTGCTATGGCGCGCCTAATTCTAATGGCATGGCTATATACTCATGTGAGAGACGAAGAACGTTTCGTAGAGGCTTTGTTGTATTTTTCTTGAAAGTACAAATCATCAGCAGCCCGAAATACCTATATATGACCTTTTCATGTGCATTAGGCATTTTATATTCCAACATTGAGTGAGGTATGTTATTTGAAGTGGTTCACAAACTGAATCAACACTTGAGTTAATCCTACAAATTTCATTCCACGGTTCTCTGCTTCGATGAAACATTTTTCTGCCTCGTCAGAGTTTATACTTTGTGCCTATTAAAAGAAACCTTGCGCATATTTGCACTTTTTATTTTGCAGCTTATTTTATAGTGTACATCACTATTAACTATGCGCCATTACAATGCCCGGATCTCTGCTATCTCTAGTTTACTGGCCGTACAAAGGATATTTTTTAAAGATAAAAGTCCAAAGATAGCAAATGACAAGGGCTACAAAATGGCTATCTCGGATTTGCGATTTTTTTACCCCCCCCCCAAAAAAAAAAACATATTTTGTTTAAAAAGATGCGATCAAAATCAAATTTGTATAATATTTTCGAAAAACCGGAATATATATTGGAGAACCACATATGGCCAATACTCAAACCAAATTTCAAAGCAATATCTGACTGACTTATGGGTCCTTAAGTAAGAGTAACTCATGACGTCATATTTGTTATTGCGTTTTTGTCTTTTATTGACCTGATATAGACAAATAAATGCCAACACTGTATTTCTGAGACAACACTGGTCTAGTAACATGCCTTTTGTAATTATATTGATCAATTTCAAATTTTGACCTTATGTGACCTGACCTTGATCTGAGCTGACATTCACACTAACTTCACTTAAATGAGGTCAGATGGTAAAATGACTATATCATTATCGAATTATGCGTGTACAATAGCCCATACAACATGTGTCGCATGACTTTCGTAGATTGTCTGCGCATAGTGACCTTGTGACCTGACATTGACCTTGAACTTTGCCAAGAATTTCACTTTAGCTCATGCGGGATGTGTATTATATATACCTTTGGAAGCATTGTGGGTGATCATGGTCGCAATCAAAGGCTTTGGATGGAAAGTATGACCCATAAACTCAAATGCCTCGATTTTGACCTTTGACCGGACTTTGACCTAATATGTGACCTAAATTCCACAATTTCGAGTATGCTTTAGATGCGAGCCACTGATAACTTTCGAATGCCGCCTTGCGCGTCTCGCTGCGATCATTGGTTCCGGAGATAACGAGGGGGGAGGGAATATTTACCTCCCCGGTCAATGCCAGGTTAAAGCCAGATAAAAGAAAGGTCATATTTTGAGCTCCCTGATTCATCAGCTATCGATTGATATGCTACATGTTCAAACCGATGCCGTAAATTGAAGCAGAACGCCGTGTCGCGCTAATAGGCCGTTCTCGCCCACTGTGCAGCGGAGGAACTCGGCTCCCGTCCCTACACACGTGACTTGAGTCCGCCGCATGGACCACTCGCAACTGTGCTGAGACCGCAGCTGTGTGTTTAATGACTGCCGTGACCTTGTCGCTGACCTTACCTTCGCAACTGTGCTGAGACCGCAGCTGTCTGTTTAATGACTGCCGTGACCTTGTCGCTGACCTTGACCTTCGCAACTGTGCTGAGACCGCAGCTGTGTGTTTAATGACTGCCGTGACCTTGTCGCTGACCTTGACCTTTGCCTAGATTACCGGCTGGGCAGTGGTAATGGGTAGTGGGCATTGTGGTCAGTACGCATCAGAAAGGCATAATGCACGATCACGTCCCATGCCTGTGATGTTCACAGCACAGGACACACTGTTATGCACAGCACAGGGCACACTGTTATGCACAGCACAGAGCACACTGTTATGTTCACAGCACAGGGCACAGAGCTGAAACATTGAATGTGCGGCTTGGTCTCAGAAGTCGCTGAGGTTGTCTGTTGGACAAAATATCGAGGCTGTCCGTGTTTTTCTCTCTCAAGGAATTGGCGCAAGTCCCACAGATTTCTGAATAAGAAGCCGGAATGTCAGACTTAATCATTTGGTTCTGCTTATCGACACTAACAATGGCACAGTTCGTTCTCTAAACATGCACCTGCACATGCAAAGTTGCTTGGCGGACCTTTACTCGAACATTACAAATCGCTCGGTTAAGGCCAATACATACAAACGGTGGAATACAATTGGTTGGGTATTCGGCCTGAATGCATGCGAAAAAGTCGCTATCGGTTCCGTCATGTTGAAGAAATTTCCCAAAAATGCCATCACTAATGAGATGACAATTTGTGTCTGCCGTATAGACTGTGCCGCAGCATCTATGTGCAATGCGGAACAGCCTACATCAACTAGTTATTTCCGCCAAATCATGATTCATTAGATGAGTGGATAGAGTATAACCGCGGCTACTTTGTAAGATGCATCATACTTCCTTTATAATTATCATCGACAACTAATTATTAATCGGACACACCTTATCCGCCACAAAGCATCGCGTGCGACTTCCACCACCAAACCTGTCATGACCGCACGGCGCGCCTACATGTGCAGTGTGCACTACGTCCTCCAATGTGACCTTGCATTCAGTCTAGGTATTGTTCTACAGATTTATTAACGACGAGCAAATGTTCTTATTGCCTCATTATCAGAGTATTTAAAAGGATATAGTCTAGGACTCTAGGTGAAGCCATTTCTAATTTCGCCGAGCTTATACACTGGTACTAGTAGAAGCAAATGACCACTATTACAAAAGTATAGGTATATACAATTTCCCCATATCATTGCGTCCTATTTTGTTCGATACAAATCACTTTAACCCGCGCACTGGAGGGGGTTTCCGCCGAACACGAACTGCAGGGGGGGGGGCTGATTTCCGCCCCTCCCCCCCCCCGTGAGATCTCGAAAACTACGCTACGTAGCGACAAGAGGAAAACGGGGTTTGATAGCTTGATACAAGTTCTTTCGAACGTATTTCAGTATTTTTGTTTAGGGCAGGTCAAAATTGAGGTCACCAGAGGTCATCAAAGATAACATTTTCCAGTTTTGTCCTGTTTTAGGACTTCGCTTCAGAAATTCCCATATATCTCGGAAACTATGCTAGCTAGAAACAAACGGTAAAAAGCAATCGCCAGCTATTGAAATTTACAATCGACAAAGAGTCTGCAAATTTTATATCAGGTCCATATTTGAGGCTGCAGAGGTCAACAAAGGAAAACAAATGTTACTTTTTTGCGAAACCGTTTTTTGCTGATAACTTTTCCCTAAAAAAGATAACGGAAAACTGTTTACGCCATTGTGTTTTTCTCGTCCAGTTGCTTCGAATCATTTACATGGTGACCTTGTTAGGTCAAGTTCAAAATTTGGATTCAGGTCACGTGACTTTGACCTGAGGTCAAGACCCAAGTAAGTCATGTTGCATATAGAAAAACGTGTCTGGACGAGACAAACACATTGATGTCGGTTTACTTCTCTATCTTCATTGTGTCGCGAGTTATCGACAAAAATGTGATGGTGACCTCGGATGACCTCAAATGACCCCCTAGAGGTTACTGAACAGAAGGTACAATTGGATCATCAGGAATATCCTATAATATTAGGATCCAGAAGTAATTGGGCTAATAGCATGCATATCCTTGAAATAGCAAGCATTTGAATATTTACCCATTGACTTATTATGTGGAGGTCACGCAATTGACCTGACCTTAGGTCACGGATATCAAAATTCCGAGACATATGAATTGTAAGTACTTATGCCCTCATGACACCCTGTAAGTTTCAAACTGATCGGTGAGACACTCTGGCTTTGGCACAACTGCAAACGTTTTCGGAGGTGGGGGTCACTTGACCTGGTCTAGTGACCTGACCTGAGATGACCCGAGGTCATTTGTTTTCAAAGTGTGCGCAATTGGTGTCCCAACAGGTGTGCCAAAACCCAGCGGCGTTGCGCGCCGCCGTTTGTTCGCTATCTGCGAAACACCTGAGGGGGAGCGGAAATCACCCCCCCCCCCTGCTGTGCGCGGGATAACATCATTGGCGGAGATACATACATAGGCTATACAAATCAGGACTGCCGTGAAAGCATGAACCAGAATACACCAACCAACTACCAACTGTCAAAAGTCTTTCCATTTCGACGATTATTTTATATTATTTATTATATCATAAGATTATTTGGATGAATGTACGAGGCTATTTCAGCAATCAACATCAATGCTAGTCGAGGGTTTCTTGAATGATAACACGCCTAAATTTGTAGTATGCGCTCTCCTAGTTTTGTCAGGCTCATGTTACGGTTATTTCTATGTAATCCTGGACGTACTCACCAAATCTGTGGTGCCACAGAGGACAACTTTGTCTTCATTTTTGTTTCAGTACGCCTAGTTGTGACGTCAATGTTTAAATTGGATACATCCTTTTTAATTATACATCATGCTTAAGCTTGTTAAACTGACATCGTTCCCTTTCCGAACATGGAACATTGTGTTCATAAAACCATTACTCACACCCATCGCTACCATCGCAACCAACCAGCCAGGTGTGTCCCCCCCCCCCCCCCCAGCCCCATGGGGCTATTGTTAAAATCTTGCGAATCTGGGGAGTCGGACTCCGGCCGGAGCGATCCTAGGGGTTGGTAACGAGTTAGTTATGTTTCCTTTTTAATACATTATTAAATTAACTTTCGTACTTCTTACCTTTGTGACTTATAAAGTTTTCTACCATATTCGATGCAAATGCAGCGAATTTACCACTTACTTTGGGACACAGTCAGTCAGACAGATTTGCGGGAAAGCCTCTGAACCGTCCCAAGAAAGCTGTCATTAGATAATTCACCATGAGAAGCTCAATCCTCAATTCTGACGAATTTACAGACAACAGATACACATGGAAAAAACCCACTACTATCAATAGTTGTTGAAGTTTCAATGCATGTTTCCGTCTGGGTGGATATCTCATGAGTTGTCCTGACATGAATTCCTGCAATCTTTACTGTAAACATGACACGATTAACATCCAAACAGCAATCGATTCACCACAAATTGTCATGACGGATTTGAAATATCGGCAGCGGTAGGACACGCCCTAGCGGGCCTCTCACATAGTTTTAAAATGACGCCGCACACTGGGAGTACTGCCTCTTGTTGGCCTTCGTTCCTTCAAAACCTGGAACCCATTGGAACCTATAGGCAAGAGGCTTGTCAGTGTCTGTACTCTGCCGGAGAATAGCTTGCTCTGCCTTGGTCCAGCTGGGGGCCGTAGAGCGTAAAAGCTGTGAAACCGAAAAATCGCTATACTCTCTCCGACAGCCTATGAAATACTTGCGACCCTGAAGCATGCAAAGTGTGACCAAGCATTAACCCGGCATTGACTGGGGTCTCAGCAGAACGCCATTGACTGCAGGGGGGGGGGGGGGGAGGGGCGCGTTAAACGCCCCTGGTTATCTTCCGAACCAATTATCTCAGCGAGAATGCAAGGCGGCAATCGAAAGCTCTCAATGAGGCGAATCTAGAGCATGCTAAAAAAGGTCAAAGTGCGGTCAAATGTCAGGTCACGGTCAGGTCAAAGGTCAAAATTGGCATATTTGAGTTTATTGGCCATACTTGCAATCCAAGGCCTTCGATTGTGACCAATTTCACCCAAAGTGCTGCCAAAGGTATGCTACACATCCCGCATGAGCTAACGTGAGATTGTTGGCCAAGGTCAAGGTCAAGGTCAGGTTACAAAAGGTCACTATCCTCAAAATATCTACGAAAGTCATGCAACACATGTTTTATGAGTTATTTTCCACGTATAATTATATAGCGATAGTCATTGTACCACCCTACTTCATTTACGTGAAGTAAATGTCAATTTCAGGTCAAGTTCAGGTCACCGAAGGTCAACATTTTTAATTGATAAATATAAACAAAAAAGGCATGTTCCTAGACCTGTTTTGTCTCATAAATACAGTGGTACCATTTATTTGTCTGTATCTGGTCAACAAAAGCCAAAAAAACGCAATTTTGCAATATGACGTCATGAGTTACCAATACTTTAGATGCAATAAGTCAGTCAAAATTGGTGATATCATTCTGAAATTTGGTATGGTAGGTTCCCATATGTGGTTGTCAAACATATATTCCGGCTTTTTCAATATTTTTTGAAAATTTGATTTTGTATGCATTTTCCCCAACACAACTGTTTTGATTTGTTTTTGGGTTAAAAAAAAAAAATTAGAAATTTAGAGATAGCCATATTGTAGCTCAGTCAGTCTATTTGCCATTTTTTACTCTTTGGACTGTTTTTTTCTATATAATATATATATATATATATATATATATATATATATATATATATATATATATATATATATATATATATATATATATATATATATATATATATATATATATATATATATATATATATATATATATATATATATATATATATATATATAACAAGAGTTTAGTCGGGAGGAAGTTGACTGCCTCACAATCAATGACACCAAGTCTAACGGTGGACATCTTCAACAGGCGGCTCTGCACCTGACACGGCCACCGTTGACCTGTGACCTTTGACCTGGACTGACCTTGTTCGTGGTGTGTGGACGGGTGCTGGTCGGGGTCCGGGGCCGCGGCCAGCCCGGCCAGCGGCAGCAGCAGAGCGAGCAGCACGTGCCGCGAGACCACCATCGCCCATCAGGAGGCCACAGCGCAGCGCCGACACATGGGCGCCCACCTCTGGCCCGTTCCGGCCGCCCAACTGTACTGAGGAGCGGCTGGCGGCTGGCGGCGGACCTGTCGGCAGAGGGGCACCACAGCGGCCGTCAGCGGCGCGTCATGCAGCCGCGCGCCGCCGGCCGCCGACACTGGCGTCACGGAACATTAGCACGGCGGCCGGGTGACGGCGAGACGCCACCCGGCAGACGGCAGCAGACAGCCGCCGCCGCCGCCGCCGCCGCCACCCCGGCCGGCCGCTGACGGCGCGGCGGCAGAGCACGTCAAACACGCCCGGTAATTAGGTACGTCACTCGCGTCACGTCACGTCACTGAAGGCGGCGCTGAGATGAGCTAGTAGTGACGCTGGAATCAACACAGACGCCGGCGATGGCAGGGGTGTATTCGGGAAAGGACTGCTTCCCGCTCCGGAAGTGATGTTGAAAGGACAGGTGAGTCAAGTCGATGGGGGCGTGGTTACATCAACGCCATGATCAGCACACCACGACAGGTAAAAGGGTGCAACAGAGATTGCGAGGAAAAGCGGCTCCTTAAGCGGTTCATCAAAGCACATGCCGCACAACAAAATATGTTTGAGCACATCTGCACGCAATACCATGCAGCATGTTTGGAAGTTTATGGCGCTTTGGTCATGGTTTATGGTTAAGTTTATAGCAAAGCAGGACACATAGGCGGTAATGCAAACATTACGATATTTTCAAACACACATTAACATTCGAGCCTTTAAATTACCTGTTCAGCATGAAACTCATCTCATGAATTGTCTGTAGTCTGTACTATGACGCACATGCGCCTTCACAGGATCAGACGAGCGTACCGGAAGGTGTCGCGACGCCAATTGGCGGCAATCGGTGCTTTCCGGCCGTCTGTGTGTCCAATCAGTGGCTTCCGGCCGTGTATGTGTCCATCAAACGATGTCTGATAGGTCCCAGGTCTGCGGGACTCGCATACAAAGTATCCTGAATTTTAGCGCTTACCTCATCTCGATCTGGCGCCGTACATTTTGAAGTAATATTCAGCAGGTAAATTGCAACTCCTCCAAATGCAGTATACATGCAGTGCCTATACTAACGGCGGTACTAAGTGACGAACACGGAAGTGACAAATACGCAGATGACATTCCTAAACACGTGTGTATGCTCTATGCACTGAAGAATGTAAACTGTGATATAAACTCGGAAGAAAACGAGCTAGCGTTATCACCGTTACAAGCTACACATCCACCGTCACGTTTTCATACTTATTCTTAACATATACAAAAGGTATATATTGTCTCGCCATTCTCGGCTCTCTACACGATGTACAGGTTAGTATGGTCCTCGACTTGTTTCACTATGATACGACGAAAGACGTCATGCCTTACCTATGTGTTAACTAAAGAATTACACACCAGTAAAACATCTTTTTGGGCGGTGACCGAGCGAGCGCGCTCTGGTAAAGCTAAAACAGGTTTGAAATATGAAACGGTAAGGGAGCACACGTGGTAGTAACACAGTCATTTTAGTCCTCCAGAAAAATTGCCAGGCCGCAAGGCATGCCGACATAAAAATTAAGTTGTTACCGAGCGGGCGCGAAGCGCCCGTGAGGTTTCTCGTCAACTTACTAGACAAATTTACATTTGACCCGGCCCGACCCGGCCCGACCCGGCCCGACCCGGCCATACAGACGCTTTTCGGAAGCTAATAACTTTTCAACCACTGCTCCGATTGAGATTGAGTCTTCACCTTTGGATAGGACCATCAGATAAATTTTGTTTTTGGTATGGTGCGTTCTGATAGAGGTGGTACCACAGCGCGTGGCAGTTGGCAAACGCGAACGTCGAAATGAACAAAATTCCTTGCTAAAATTATTCTTGATGAAACAAATGGCTGTATTATTCTAAACATATATTTATACGCTGAAGCATGCAACGCTCAGGACGCACTCCAGGACCAAATCCCTTTTGGCGGATTTGGAAAGGAGATCATAAACAATTTAATACAACTTAGTTTTTATGTTGGCATGCCTTGCGGCCTGGCAATTTTTCTGGAGGACTAAAATGACTGTTACTACCACGTGTGCTCCCTTACCGTTTCATATTTCAAACCTGTTTTAGCTTTACCAGAGCACGCTCGCTCGGTCATCGCCCAAAAAGGCGTTTTACTGGTATTAAATTGTTCATGATCTCCCTTCCAAATCCGCAAAAAGGGAGTGCGTCCTGAGCGCTGCATGCGTCAGCGAATAAATCAATGCTTAGAACCAGTAAAACGCCTTTTTGGGCGATGACCGAGCGAGCGCGCTCTGGTAAAGCTAAAACTGATTTGAAATATGAAACGGTAAGGGAGCACACGTGGTAGTAACACAGTCATTTTAGTCCTCCAGAAAAATTGCCACTCATCAATGCATGCCAACATAAAAATTAAGTTGTATTAAATTGTTCATGATCTCCTTTCTCAAATCCGCCAAAAAGGAGTACATCATGAGCGCTGCATGCTTCAACGTATAAATCAATGCTTATATTAATACAGCCATTTTTGTTATCAAGAATCATTTTAGCAAGGTTTTTTGTTCATTTCGACGTTCGCGTATTCCAACTACCTCGCGCTGTGGTACCACCTCTATCAGCACGCACTATATCAAAAACAAAACTGATTTGATGGACCTATCCAATGGTGTAGACCCAATCTCAATCGGAGCAGTGGTTGCAAAGTTATTAGCTTCCAAAAATCGTCTGTATGGCCGGGTCGGCCCGGGTCGGGCCGGGTCGGGCCGGGTCGGGCCGGGTCAAATGTAAATTTGTCTTGTAAGTTGACGGGAAACCTCACGGGCGCTTCGCGCCCGCTCGGTAATAACAAAATCAAAGTGACTAGGGTTTTAACAACTTATTTAAAATGTATGTAGCTCCAATGAAGATTGGGACTGGCTCCAGAGTGGATGAATTAAGACTGGATCAGACCTTTTTTGAAAATGCGCATATTTCCACTAGTAATACGATTTTGTAACGGGACACATTGCTAATAAGACAGGACACCCGGAATGGGGGCAAGGCAAACACTACAGTAGGTGTTGAAGTCAACAACTTCCAGAAGCTTCCTAATTGACTGCATGTAGCGGGCTCAGCAATCCCACTCGACTCCAGTCATCCACACACTGCTGAACCCTTCTATGTATGGTCAACACCCTTCTATGTATGGTTAACACCCTTCTATGTATGGTTAACACCCGTCTATGTATGGTTAACACGTGGTGAATTGCAACAAATAATGCGGCGATTAACTTGCCAATGGGAAGGAAACCCCAGCCTTACATCTCCATTTCAGAAATCGTCAGACATTATTGCCTCACACATAATTGAGGCCCCCCGCAACTTTGCGTCAAGAAGCACCGTTAGACCCATTACAACTCTAACAGTACTGGAGGGGGGGGGGGGGTTCTTATCGTCCAAAGAGCAAAGCTAAATACCCCAACAGGATGCTAGATGATATCGGGCATTGCTAAAATGATGTCAGTTGTCAAAGTAAATGAGCCTTTTTAGGTCTTAGGGCATTCGTTCATGAAAAGTCCTGCTGATATTACAATGACGAGACAACTCTTTCTCTCACTCTCTCACGCTCTCATTTGTAGCTACCGGGTATCATTAAATCCTCTCCAGTCAACCGTAAGGATGCAAAGTTGTTATGGCGCTGTGCATCATGCACAAACAACATAGATGTCGCATATTCGCCGGAGTTCAACCAGTCCAGAACGATTTGCCGTGGCTTCTGCGATTTCCCGCTTCAGTCGGATGCACCTTCACCGCAGCCAGGTGCCGCAGCTTCACCGCAGCTTCACCGTGGCTTCTGCGATTTCCCGCTTCAGTCGGATGTACCTTCACCGCAGCTGGGCCATGCCTATGGTGTCGTCAGGGCTAAGTGGACTGCAGTGCACGGGTAGAAGCATCCCGCTGTGTGGGGTGCATACAGTCAAATCTCATCTATCTCAGCGATCTCACGGAGCGAGTCGCGGACGGAGCGAGCCAATGACGGAGCGATTCACTGACGGAGCGAGTCACTGACGGAGCGATTCACTGACGGAGCGCGTCACTGACGGAGCGAGTCACGGACGGAGCGAGTCACTGACATAGCGAGTCACTGACATTGCGAGTCACTGACGGAGCGATTCACTGACGGAGCGAGTCACTGACGGAGCGATTCACTGACGGAGCGAGTCACGGACGGAGCGAGTCACTGACGGAGCGATTCACTGACGGAGCGATTCACTGACGGAGCGAGTCACGGACGGAGCGAGTCACTGACATAGCGAGTCACTGACATAGCGAGTCATTGACATAGCGATTCCCTGACGGAGCGAGTCACGGACGGAGCGAGTCACTGACAGAGCGAGTCACTGACTGACGGAGCGCGTCACTGACGGAGCGATTCACTGACGGAGCGAGTCACTGACGGAGCGAGTCACTGACGGAGCGAGTCACTGACTGACGGAGCGAGTCACTGACGGAGCGAGTCACTGACGGAGCGAGTCACTGACTGACGGAGCGAGTCACTGACGGAGCGAGTCACTGATATAGCGTGTTTCGACAGCGCCAGTCCATGACAAATTGATCATCTGGCAAGGCTAGATAGAAGTGTCAAGTGAGCTACTGGCGGAGTCTTGGTTTGCAGAACAAGCTCATCACAGTTGTATGTATGTATGTACATACCTGTGTATGGTTCAGCTTAAGATCGGAGTCTCGGTTAGTACCTATTCTCCTGTCTATTGCCGGCCTGTTTGGATGCATACATGCTAAGTATGCTAAGTATTTGCATGAGTAAATAGCAGCTGTGTGACACTTGACCTAGCCGACCTAGCGTAGCGACCTAGCGTAGCGACCTAGCGTAGCGACCTAGAGTAGCGACCTAGCGTAGCGACCTAGCGTAGCGACCTAGCGTAGCGACCCTAGCGTAGCGACCTAGAGTAGCGACCTAGCGTAGCGACCTAGCGTAGCGACCTAGCGTAGCGACCTAGCGTAGCATACCTAGCTTGAGAGACACATCGTCCAGCAGCATATCGGTCATCGTGGTCTGTTTCTGTCACATTAACGATATAATCCTCAATCGAGCCGCATGATTCACGCTGCAATATCAGCTGTACTTCAGGTAGTTATTATAACACATTAGGGAG
>JAXIVJ010018571.1:0-22767 GCA_036785665.1 Chirona hameri
CGCGTCACAATGTAATGTCACTCGCCGTCACAATGTAAAGCAAGTGCCTGCTATTTGCTCTATTTCTATTCAAGTCAAGTATATTTTCCTCACTTAATTAGGCTGTGCCGATGGCTGGCAGGCTTAAGTGTGGGTGGGTAAACCGTAGCATGCGGTTAGCATATAAAATTGAACAGCTAGTCTCCCAAAATATTAAAGGTCAATGCCAGTAATTTGATGCACGAATCATTTTGACGCTCGCCTAGTCGTTCTATAGATAATCAATGTTACGTTGGTTATTCGCTGACGTAAGCACGTTCGATGTGTTTAAATACATCAATGAACTAAAACGATAGTCGCAAGTAAATCAAAGTGAAATTAAATGTCATCGGCTCAAGAAGAAGTGCAAAGGGTGATGAGGTCACAAACTATGAGCTTCCCCAAAACAACGTGGACGCCTAAACCAATATAGTTTGTCGGATAAAACAAAAACCGATACGGATACTGAAAGAGTCAAAAGTGTCTTCAGAAGGTTAAATGTATAAGTCCAAATAGCTGGGTCATTCCATGACAGATCGACCAAGCCATAACACCATACGTCTCAGATTTCGATAAAACTACGTGTCGGGGGTTATCTGGGCCGTATATTCACGCTGTTACATTTTCAGCTCAGTCGGGTCGAATGGTTTTCGAGTTATAGCCTCAGGCATCTTTTCGATGCCGCGCAAAGCTCTAATTTTCAGCAGGCGATATCTCCCATCTAAATCATGCGAGTCATACAAAACATGTGCATCATCAGAGTCATTATGAACCATATATTAACATAATGTAAATACTTTTTTTAATTCCAAAATTTTGGAATTTTGACATGTGATCTCAGGTCAGATCACGTGATTTTATAATGTGGCCATTTATCATTCGGAATTTTGTCCATGCCAGAATCGACTTTGTTGCATAAGCGTTCGATGGTGAAAAAAATTAAGATGGTTTTTTTTCTCAAATTATTTGATTTATATTTTGGTATTTGGAAAAATGATTGTCACCGACAAGTCTTTGGCAATAACTTTGCACGTAATGTGCTAGAGAGCTGAACTCAACAACATTAGATTTGTCTCGTCGAGCTGCATTCAATGATGTAGGGACCCCTACAGCTCGACCCCTACAGGTCGCTCACATGACCTCAAGGTCACGTGACCTGAGGTTGATTTCCAAAATGACCTGGCTTGCCAATAGATCTGGCAATGGATGATTTGTTGAAATGTTATTTTTATTTGGCAAATTTTCACATTTTTATCTCTAGACGACACGTTTAGCTAGTTGTATAGCATTCTCGGTCTGCAAATAAGGATGCGAAAAATGTGATGTCTTGAGGATCCACAGACTCCTTCTTTCGGCGAAATATTGAATTATGTCATCACCTGATATATATCACTGAGTAGCATAGGTGTCACATGATCCGAAAGCCCTGCACCCTCCTATTCCACCTAATACCATCACGCATTTTAACTGAGAACATTACGAAATCACGTGACCTGAATCACGTGACCTGATCTGGACCGTACATTGACATTGTGAAATTTTCAGCTCCATCCGTCGAATGGTTTTCGAGTTATAGCCTCAGGCAACTTTTCGAAATGTTGGTCTTATGCCAACATTTCAACAACAAACAAAAAATTATTCAAATTTTCCAAAAAGATAATATTTAATTAATGTGTGATCAATGGCGATTTGGACGATAAACAGGTTTATAAAATATGAATTATTTAATTGGGAGAAATCACCCGCTACAAATTAGAGCTCTGCGCGTCATCGAAAAGTTGCCTGAGGCTATAACTCGAAAACCATTCGACGGATGGAGCTGAAAATTTAACAATGTTAATTTTTCCGGTCGGTCCAGATAACCCGCGCCACGTAGTTTCATCCGAAATATGATAAGTAGTGTGTTATGTCTTGGTCGATCTGATGTTGACTATTCAGGGTCACGTGACCTTGAGGTCACAGAGCGACTACATGACTCTTGTTATATATCGTTGAAATCAGGTCGACGAGATAATCATAGTGCCGTGGAATTGAGCTCTCTAACACAATTACGTGCAAAGTTTATTACCAAAGACCATGATTTTTCTATGGTGACCATGATTTTTCCAAATACAAAACTATAAATAAAATATTTCCGAGAAAATAACTATCTCAAATTTGTTTACTATCGAATACTTATGTATCGATGTCGACTCTGCCATGGAAAACATCCGAATTTAAAATGGCCACATTATAAAATCACGTGATTTTACCTAATATCACGTGTTGAAATTCCAAAAAAAAATGAATTTGAAAAACGTATTAATATCATATTAATATACGGTTAATGATAATTATGATATATATATATATATATATAGTATAGTATATATATATATATATATAATATATATATATATAATATATATATATATATATATATATATATATATATATCTATATATATATATATATATATATAATATATATATATATATATATATATATATATATAATATATATATATATATATTATATATATATATATATATATATATATATATATATATATATATATATTATATATATATATATATATATATATTATATATATATATATATATATATATATATATATATATATATATATATATAAATATATATATATATATATATATATATATAATATATATATATATATATATATATATATATATATATATATATATATATATTATATATATATATATATATATATATATAATATATTATATATATATATATATATATATATATATATATATATATATATATATATATATATATATATATAATATATATATATATATATATATATATATATATATATGTATATGTATATATATATATATATATATATATATATAATATATATATATTATATATATATATATATATATATATAATATATATATATATAATTATATATATATATATATATATATATATATATATATATTATATATATATATATATATATATATATATATATATATTATATATATATATATATATATATATATAATATATATATATATATACTTATATATATATTATATATGTTTGCATGACTCGCATGATTGAGATTGTAGATATTGCCCACTGAAAATTAGAGTTTTGCACGACATTGCAAAATTGCCCGAGGCTGTAACTCGAAAACTATTCGAAGGACGAGGCAGAAAATTTCGCAGGCACGAATCTACGGCCCAGATAACTCCCAAGACATAGTTGTATCGAAATTTGAGATATAGGGTGGTATTTCCAGATTGTCTGGGTCGATCTGTCCTGGGAATGCCCCAGCTGTTCTTGTATAAAAATCACATCCTTTAAAATATGCAAAATAAGGATTCCTTTCGGGATGAAAACAAATTAAAATATTATTTGGACGACAATGAATAACCACACGGCAAATGTAGTGATGTTCGCTCTCCAATTTTGATCTGAGTTTAAAAATACATTAACATTATTTAAGTTATATTCTAGTGCCAGGCCAGGTATTCTAGTCTAGTGTGGAGGATGGGAATATCGGCTGCAGCTCAGCACGAAATCCGCACTGTCAACCCAAGGGACAGCAGACTGCTGGTAACTGCAATATTTACATATGTAATTGCATAACCCTATTCCCTGCGGTGGGCAGATTCTACCCCCCCCCCCCCCTCCCCCGGTGTTTTTTTTTTCGCATGCCGCTCCCAAACTGTTAGGCCCAGCGTCCTTTACACTGTGTGACTTTTCTATAATTGATATACACGTGTTGTGTCCAAATTCGAACAAAACCGGCCGAGCAGAAGCAGTGCCCAAGCAGGCCCTTGTTTTTGGAAAGGCAATCTTCACTGACCCCACTTTATATCCCCTGAATATGGTCCATGATTTTTGGCCCCATTTTGAAAACTTTTCTTTTTATATATTAAAGACCTGCACACTTCTAGCTTAAAAACGTTTGTTCCATGAAAATCGGTCAACCACATGACCACAATGACCTTTCAAAACACCCAAAATGTATTTATTTTTACCCCTTGGTTCCCCATTTGTGAACAAAAATAATGAATTTGGGGTCTATAAATACAGGTCTTTTTATGACAAATCGAATGGTGTTTGTCCCATCGAACTCGACTAGGCGGTTCTCGAGATCTCTGGAGAAGCAGAATCTGCCCCCCCCCCCCGCAGGTTTTCGTAATTCTGGCCGCCCGCAGGGAATAGGGTGTTACACGGACATGTCGGCATAAAGTGACAATATTCTTATGCATCGTTTTTCTTTCCAATGATAATAGCAATGATAATTTTGCCCAACAATGAATCTAAAATAAAATAAAATACATTTAAAGCAAATTAAGTTAGATCTGTCTAAGAATTACTGTAAATGTGCAACCACGTGGGTTCGGCGGCCACACCTGCAGCACCTGATGTCCTCCGTTCAGAGAAGTGACATCCCAGGCTGCAGTTACCCTACTATCTCCAAACTACAAATCGATGTCGTCATAATGAATCTCGTGACGAGAGGCTGTCTGCCACGCTAAGGGTGTTTTCGGCCTTCGACTCGACTAATGTTTCCCTGTCGAGACGCTCGCTAGCTGTCGTTAGACAGTAAAATATTGGATCAATACAAATATTGGCTTCACTATAAAAGCTTTGGACCCAAACAAGGTCAAGGTCAAGCTGCAGGCAACACAAACATCTACGACACCCATCGATCACACTGGTAAGTTAAGACTGCATAAAGGACATGTTCATAATGATGGGTTAAAATGAGTCGGGTAAGAGAAACCTGGCGACACCAATTATCTAATTTACGAAGCAGAAACGAAATCATTTTAAGAAATATGATTGAAAGTGTGATTCGGAAAAATAGAATCACAGGGTCCAGATGATTAATAATATGAAAACATTAGTGAAATGCAGTGGTCCGTGACTAAAGATCCAACACTAACACTTACATCGAACAAGAAGCCACTTTCACATAGAATGGGTTCATCATATTTGTGTAATGTGCAAAAACGCTTGTTTGGGAGATAACGCTGTCATACTGATTTTTTCCCTTCATTTGTGTGCTCTTAGTTATGAGTGCATTGAGTCAGAAATATTGTCTACAGGCTTCACCCATGCTCAATGCAATGTGAAAATAAGAAAGAACTCTGACAAGAATCGGCACTGCCGAGGGTGACGACGGCGTCCGACAATGCTGTCCAATGTTTGGCCTTGACTAACGCGTTGTTGAGCCGCCAGTTACAGCATGTTTCTCATGTTACCCCATGTCCCCAATCGTGTCATCTTTTCAGCGCTCGACAGAAACACCATCACAACGACAGGTGTGTGTTTTAAGTCACCTGGCTGTTGCCAAACGTTCAGCAATATTTTCCTTTGTTGGACAAGCTACATTGTTCCCATGGTGACGTCATTTTCTGGAGAGGGTGAAGGTCGGGCTATCCTTATTCGACAGCAGGTGTCACGGAGTTCGTTCTTTGGCATACATGGACCAACATTTGTGCAGGGGCGTCACCACCGGAGGGGGGGGGGGGCTGGGAAGCCGGGCCCTCAGGATCGTTCCGGCCTCGCTCCGGCTCCCCCCCCCCCCCGCCCCCAGATTAGCAGGATTGTAACATTAGCTCATACTTGGAGTGGGGGGGGGGGCAAAACACCTTGGCTGACTTTTACAAAAAAAAAATGGCTGCCCCCACTCAAAATTTTGGTGGCGGCGTCCCTCCATTTGTGACTCGTTCGGAGAGAGGGAGAGAGGTGGGACTGGGAGGGAAAAAAACGAGTAAGTTTTTGCGCACATAAACATTGTTTTGTCGGTCATATTATGCTGGGTGGTCACTGTAGGGCATCTCGATTGATCGAATATCGAATCTGCAGTACTGAAATGCTAATTATTGGCAGAATTGTTATTATCATAGCAATATGTAGGTACCGAAACATATTCGTTTAAACATTTGTTCAGTTTTCTAGCCAGGCGAAATGGCGGATTGATAACCCACCCCTCCCTCCTGTTTTCTTGATAGGCGCGTTCCGTGTGTCTCCCGAGTCTGTTTGACCCGGGCAGAGTGGAGCCACTTTGCCGCCGGCACCAATATCGTCGGTAGTGGTCATCGATTGTCCGCTGGTCTTCCGAGGAGCCCCGCCCCCGGGACTTGAGAGAGTACCGCAGGGATGGACGTTTGACCAGCTGAGTTCTCGAGACCAGTCATCCAGACAGTGATCAGAGTGGTCCCAGTGCCTGGGAGGACTGCTGAGGGTTCTACGAAGAGAGGGCCAAACAGTTCAGGTGAACGACGCATCGCCGAATGACCTTGAGAATAATGAGGAAGTATTGGGTTTATATGGACATGTCTTCGTGGATTTTTTATCGTCTCTCATTTAAACGATGTTTAACACGCGCCCTGGAGGGCCTCTGATAATTACACGCCCTGGAGGGGGGGGGGGCGGATTTCGCCCCCCCCCCCCTATGATCTCGAAAACCACGCAACGTAACGACAAGCGGAAAACGACGCTAGATAGCTCGAGACAAGCTCTTTCGAAAGTATTTTCGTTAATTTTTTTTTCAGGTCAATATTGAGGTCACCAGAGGTCATCAAGGGTCAGATTATCAAGTTTTCAAGACTTCGGTTCGAACACCCCCAAATATCCTCGGGAACTATGACAGTTAGCAGCAAACGGAAAAAAAACAATCGAAAGTCATTGAAAAATGCAATCGACATAGGTGTCCTCAGATTTGAGCTCAGGTCAATAGTTTAGGCTCAAGAGGTCATCGAATGTCAAAAAAGGTGATCTTGTTTTCAAAACTGTATTTCGCAAATAACCTTTTACCTATTAAAAGATAAAGCAATACTGTTTATGCCATCGCGTGTGTCTTGTCAAGGCGCCTTTGAATCATGTCCATGGTGACCGGGTTAGGTCAACTGAAAAATTTGACCTCAGGTCAAGGTCAAGTGGTGGACTCAAAGTTGGTCATGTTGCATATTGGGAGAGCGCGTCTCGACGAGACAAACATATTGGTACCATGTTCTCTTCTCTATCTGCATTATGTCGATAGTTATTGATAAAACAGTGTTGGCGGTCACAAAATTGACCTGACCTTAGGTCACCGATATTAGAAATCAGAGATTAACAAATTGTTGGTATCTATGACCTTATGAAGTCCCTGCAAGATTTAAACCGATCGTCGTAAAACTGTGGCTGTGGTACTACTGCAAACGTTTTGTTGTAGTGAGGTCATCACGTGACCCTGGTCTGGTGACCTGACCTGAGATGACCTGAGGCCAAGAATTTTACATAATGCGGGAAGTTCATTTCTAAACAGGTATACAAAAAACGGCGGCGCTGCGCGCCGCCGTTTTTGGCGCTATCCTTGAAAAACCGGAGGGGTGGGCGGATTTCGCCCCCTCCCCCTCCAGGGCGCGTGTTAACCCCCGATAAAAAGCATGCATGCGCTTCGCTGTTCAAGCTGCATAACCGCATCTTCTCTCAAAATAAACCGGTAGATACGGGTGGAGTAAAACATAAAACATTTTTGGGAGTTTTATCAACAGTCTCAATCAACGCAATGTATTGTATTAATCAGAAATGCTTTTCGGACCAGTAAAAGACAAATGAGTTAAAACTGGTGAAATCAACTTGGTGAAGTCCACGTCACCTACCTCCTACCTATCATCATCACCTATCAATCTATTCATCTATCCATCGATCTTCAAACTACAGCACATGTATTGTGACCAGCACGCTCATGGATGTTGTTCCTTAAAGACCCTACAATGAAGAGAGCCTCCAGCATCACGTCTCACTCAACATTGATCTGACGAACTTTCTAACGACTCTGCCTGGCGGGTCATTTATCTTCATCAATCATCATGGTGGCAAATACGTCTGCAATGGTTAACCGCTAGTGATAAGAGAGACACTATGCGGTGTTAATCTCAACTGCTAGTTACATGCGTCTGCCGATAGATGTCCCTAGTGTCTGAGATAGAACAATGTTGCGACTGTATGATACTCTAGTGTCGTGCACCATCCGATATGAGCATCTAAACCAGGCCCATAAAGTTTGGTCAATTTATGACTGGTTTTCGATAAACATCATAAAAGATTAGATAACAGGTTCGAAGCGACCAGCGTCCGAATGCAAAACCATGCTCATTCAGCTGAAACGATGACGTACTGGCAGAAAATAATACCTATTCTTCAACAATGACTGAAAAGAAGAGAAAAAAAAACACGAGCTCTTATTCTGATGAGAAGGAACTGCGATTCGAAATTTTTGCCCAGCCACCCTTTTTCTTGTTTCCATTGTATGTCTTATGGACATAGACAGGGCCAATTTTGAGACGAGTCGGCAGGGGCGGATCCAGCAAATCTTCAAAGGGTCATCAATTTTGAGAGACATGTATTTGCAATCACACACAACCACCCCACACACACACACACGTTGTCGCACATGATAGGGACGCTGCTCACTCTACCGATTATACATGCAATTAAATACATACAATAATACACTACATACAATAAATACATACAAATACATACAGATAATACATACAATACTGATTATACATACAATTGCGGTGGTGTCCCTACCTATACCCAAATCTGAACACTCAACGGATTTAGTCCACTATATTTTGAGGGTGTCCCTATTTCAGCATTTTTTGTTGTAGTTGACAAAACGTTTGCTATAGGTATTTGCAATATCAGTCGTACCATTTCTATCATTTAATAAAAGTGCCCCGGATGGTGCTAAAATATATAATTTGTACAGTCAAGGGCGGCCCCAGACGGCTGATGCAGAATTGACCAAGAGAGTAGTCGAAGTTCGTGACCAGAAGAGGGGTAGTGGTTTTTTTACTAGCAGTAAATTGCATGCATGCGATAGCAGTCTATCATATTGCTTTGTGTCTCGAGCGGACTTCAAGAATGTGCTTGAACTAAACAATAGGCAGCATTTTGCGAAGGGAGGGGCTTGAAGAAAATTTGTCACAATCGCTCAACTACAAATGTTATTTACGCAAAATGGACACCCATACATCTATTATTGTGCCGCGAAGCGGCGGAAATTTGAGATTTTGAGCGGACTGGGGAACTGATTTTTGCTATTGAAACCAGGATGCAGGGTCAAAACGAGGAAATATGTCTGGAGTGAAAGGTGACGTAAAAAGACATGTTGCCCCCCCCCCCCCCATTTAAGGCCAAAGGCAGGGCCATGGCCCCCCATATCCCCCCCCCCCCGTGCGGACGCCAGTATCTAGGTACAGTCTATATTAGACCCTTTTGTACTGGAAAAGAACACTGATTTATTTTCGCCGCGTAGCGGCCCGGATTTTTTTGCTTATTTTGTTTTGGTCTGGATAACTATACCCTAAACAAACTCGAAAGGTTCTATTCTCTATATATATCAGCCCAAGGGCACCAATCCAGCCACGCCATGGGATTTTTCCACCGCAAAGATAGAAGGAATTTCGCCGCAGTGGCACAAAAATGTGATATTTTCGACTTTTTAATCACAAAATTATAACAGCTTGGATGCAGTTGCTTACCAGTTTCAAATACGTTTCATGAATGTCCAGCCATAGACATTATAAAAAGCCCAAATGGCGGGGCCTACGGGTTCGTTCGCGGAAAAAACGATAGTCAACTAACATCGTTACATCGAGGATTTATCAGGACTCACGTATGTAATATGCTCCGCGAAGCGGCGCGTTTTTTGTATCTTAATTTTGCACCATTTCGCATAAGATAGGTGGGTTTTCAGCAATTTGATGGGGGCACCAGGGCGTTGGTGCATCAGGGCCCGTCGAGTCCGATACGTTGTTGCCTCTGGTATAAAGGCATGTTGGTGCCCCTTCATAGCCCAAGGGACAGGAGGCATTGTTTGCATAATTTAGCTATTCTAATTTATCATCATTTGAAGAGAGAGAAAATGTTTTCCAGCGACCAATGCTTGTGATTTCATGGCGGCACAAGGCTATTATTTCCCCCTCCTGGATTCAAGGAGACACGGTGCCCCGGTGTCTACCTTCGCCCCACAGTGCCGCCTACCGGCACGGTGGTGGCCCTGGTACACCGGCGCCGTCGTGGCCCTGGTACGCCGGTGCGGTAGTGGCATTGGTACACCGGCGTGGTGGTGCCCCTGGTACACCGGCGTGGTGGTGCCGCTGGTGTACCGGCGTGGTGGTTCCCCTGGTACATCGGCGCGGTGGTGCCTCTGGTACACCGACGCGGTGGTGCCCCTGGTGCACCGGCGTGGTGGTGCCCCTGGTACACCGCCGGTGCGGTGGTGCCGCTAGTGCAACGGCGCGGTGGTGCCCCTGGTACACCGACGCGGTGGTGCCCTTGGTTCAAAGAACCCTGCAAATTATGTGCACCGCGTACCGCGCACTGGCGAACCACACACAGCAGGTGGGAGTGCGAGGAGCCGACGGCAACTCGATCCTGTCTCGGCCCCGGAGAACAACTTGGGCGTGTTCCAGGGAGGGAGTCTGAGCTGCGTGCTGTTTATGCTCTTTGCAAACGACCTGAGTTTGCATGTTCCGGACGGCGTCACGACTGTGCAGTTCGCGGACGACTCACATATTCTTATCACGGGGAAAAAACACAATTTGCCGACCATCATTTCTCTCATGGAGGAGACGCTCGAATCTGTCTTCCAATGGTCTTGCTCCAATGACATGAAGATCAATGCCGCTAAAACTCAGATGCTTGTGTTTGGGACTCCCGCTATGCTGAAGAGCCTCCCCACAGTCACACTTCGATTTAACGGGTCATATGTCACCGAGTCACCCACTGTTAAGAACTTAGGCCTACACATGGACCGTAACCTGAACTATAAGGCGCACATTGATGCATTGACCTCCAGGTGCACAGGGATTTTGATCGCCCTGAGCCATGCTCGGCATGTGCTGTCATCAGGCACCATGCAAATCATAGTGCAAGCCCTCGCTTTGTCAGTGGTGCGCTACTGTTTGAGCGTGTATGGTTCCTGCGGTGCTACCCAAATTCACCGGGTACAAAAAAAAAATCATCAACTTTTGCGCGCGAGTAGTCAGCGGCCGCAGACGCAGCGACCATGTCTCAGATTCTATCGTGCAGCTCGGCTGGCTGCGCGCGACTGAGCCAGTTGAGTACCATACGGTATCTGCAGTCCAACGAGCCATGACGACCGGCAACCCTGAGCACATAGCAGACACCATTGGACCGCGTGCCCACGATCTGCACGACCACAATACATGACCCCCATGACCCCCCCCCCCCCCCCGCCTCCTGGATCCGCCACTGCAAGTCGGTGCCACATCACCATTCAATTTACCCTGATAGGATATAAAAGGCGACTGTCATCCACTGCACGTATCAATCTGGAGTTGACAGATGGTGCGTGACAGACTGTTATCCACAGCACGTATCAATCTGGAGTTGACAGATGGTGCGTGACAGACTGTTATCCACTGCACGTATCAATCTGGAGTTGACAGATGGTGCGTGACAGACTGTCATCCACTGCACTTATCAATCTGGAGTTGACAGATGGTGCGTGACAGACTGTTATCCACTGCACGTATCAATCTGGAGTTGACAGATGGTGCGTGAGACTGTTATCCACAGCACGTATCAATCTGGAGTTGACAGATGGTGCGTGACAGACTGTTATCCACAGCACGTATCAATCTGGAGTTGACAGATGGTGCGTGACAGACTGTTATCCACTGCACGTATCAATCTGGAGTTGACAGATGGTGCGTGACAGACTGTTATCCACTGCACGTATCAATCTGGAGTTGACAGATGGTGCGTGACAGACTGTTATCCACTGCACGTATCAATCTGGAGTTGACAGATGGTGCGTGACAGACTGTTATCCACTGCACGTATCAGTCTGGAGTTGACAGATGGTGCATGACAGACTGTTATCCACTGCACGTATCAATCTGGAGTTGACATATGGTGCGTGACAGACTGTCATCCACTGCACGCATCAATCTGGAGTTGACAGATGGTGCGTGACAGACTGTTATCCACAGCACGTATCAATCTGGAGTTGACAGATGGTGCGTGACAGACTGTCATCCACTGCACGTATCAATCTGGAGTTGACAGATGGTGCGTGACAGACTGTCATCCACTGCACGTATCAATCTGGAGTTGACAGATGGTGCGTTACAGACTGTCATCCACTGCACGTATCAATCTGGAGTTGACAGATGGTGCGTGACAGACTGTCATCCACTGCACGTATCAATCTGGAGTTGACAGATGGTGCGTGACAGACTGTTATCCACAGCACGTATCAATCTGGAGTTGACAGATGGTGCGTGACAGACTGTCATCCACTGCACGTATCCATCTGGAGTTGACAGATGGTGCGTGACAGACTGTCATCCACTGCACGTATCAATCTGGAGTTGACAGATGGTGCGTGACAGACTGTCATCCACTGCACGTATCAATCTGGAGTTGACAGATGGTGCGTGACAGACTGTTATCCACAGCACGTATCAATCTGGAGTTGACAGATGTTCCGTGTCAGACTGTCATCCACTGCACGTATCCATCTGGAGTTGACAGATGGTGCGTGACAGACTGTCATCCACTGCACGTATCCATCTGGAGTTGACATATGGTGCGTGACAGACTGTCATCCACTGCACGTATCAATCTGGAGTTGACAGATGGTGCGTGCCAGACTGTCATCCACTGTACGTATCAATCTGGAGTTGACAGATGGTGCGTGACAGACTGTCATCCACTGCACGTATCAATCTGGAGTTGACAGATGGTGCGTGCCAGACTGTCATCCACTGTACGTATCAATCTGGAGTTGACAGATGGTGCGTGACAGACTGTCATCCACTGCACGTATCAATCTGGAGTTGACAGATGGTGCGTGACAGACTGTTATCCACTGCACGTATCAATCTGGAGTTGACAGATGGTGCGTGACAGACTGTTATCCACTGCACGTATCAATCTGGAGTTGACAGATGGTGCGTGACAGACTGTCATCCACTGCACGTATCAATCTGGAGTTGACAGATGGTGCGTGACAGACTGTCATCCACTGCACGTATCAATCTGGAGTTGACAGATGGTGCGTGACAGACTGCTATCCACAGCACGTATCAATCTGGAGTTGACAGATGGTGCGTGACAGACTGTCATCCACTGCACGTATCAATCTGGAGTTGACAGATGGTGCGTGACAGACTGTCATCCACTGCACGTATCAATCTGGAGTTGACAGATTGTGAGTGACAGACTGTCATCCACTGCACGTATCAATCTGGAGTTGACAGATGGTGCGTGACAGACTGTTATCCACAGCACGTATCAATCTGGAGTTGACAGATGGTGCGTGACAGACTGTCATCCACTGCACGTATCCATCTGGAGTTGACAGATGGTGCGTGACAGACTGTCATCCACTGCACGTATCCATCTGGAGTTGACAGATGGTGCGTGACAGACTGTTATCCACTGCACGTATCAATCTGGAGTTGACAGATGGTGCGTGACAGACTGTCATCCACTGCACGCATCAATCTGGAGTTGACAGATGGTGCGTGACAGACTGTCATCCACTGCACGTATCAATCTGGAGTTGACAGATGGTGCGTGACAGACTGTCATCCACTGCACGTATCAATCTGGAGTTGACATATGGTGCGTGACATACTGTCATCCACTGCACGTATCAATCTGGAGTTGACAGATGGTGCGTGACAGACTGCCATCCACTGCACGTATCAATCTGGAGTTGACAGATGGTGCGTGACAGACTGTCATCCACTGCACGTATCAATCTGGAGTTGACAGATGGTGCGTGACAGACTGTCATCCACTGCACGTATCAATCTGGAGTTGACAGATGGTGCGTGACAGACTGTTATCCACTGCACGTATCAATCTGGAGTTGACAGATGGTGCGTGACAGACTGTCATCCACAGTACGTATCAATCTGGAGTTGACAGATGGTGCATGACAGACTGTCATCCACTGCACGTATCAATCTGGAGTTGACAGATGGTGCGTGACAGACTGTTATCCACAGCACGTATCAATCTGGAGTTGACAGATGGTGCGTGACAGACTGTCATCAACTGCACGTATCAATCTGGAGTTGACAGATGGTGAGTGACAGACTGTCATCCACTGCACGTATCAATCTGGAGTTGACAGATGGTGCGTGACAGACTGTTATCCACAGCACGTATCAATCTGGAGTTGACAGATGATGCGTGACAGACTGTCATCCACTGCACGTATCCATCTGGAGTTGACAGATGGTGCGTGACAGACTGTCATCCACTGCACGTATCCATCTGGAGTTGACAGATGGTGCGTGACAGACTGTCATACACTGCACGTATCAATCTGGAGTTGATAGATGGTGCGTGACAGACTGTCATCCACTGCATGTATCAATCTGGAGTTGACAGATGGTGCGTGACAGACTGTCATCCACTGCACGTATCAGTCTGGAGTTGACAGATGGTGCGTGACAGACTGTTATCCACTGCACGTATCAATCTGGAGTTGAGAGATGGTGCGTGACAGACTGTTATCCACTGCACGTATCAATCTGGAGTTGACAGATGGTGCGTGACAGACTGTTATCCACAGCACGTATCAATCTGGAGTTGACAGATGGTGCGTGACAGACTGTTATCCACTGCACGTATCAATCTGGAGTTGACAGATGGTGCGTGACAGACTGTCATCCACTGCACGCATCAATCTGGAGTTGACAGATGGTGCGTGACAGACTGTCATCCACTGCACGTATCAATCTGGAGTTGACAGATGGTGCGTGACAGACTGTCATCCACTGCACGTATCAATCTGGAGTTGATAGATGGTGCGTGACAGACTGTCATCCACTGCACGTATCAATCTGGAGTTGACAGATGGTGCGTGACAGACTGTTATCCACAGCACGTATCAATCTGGAGTTGACAGATGATGCGTGACAGACTGTCATCCACTGCACGTATCAATCTGGAGTTGACAGATGGTGCGTGACAGACTGTCATTCACTGCACGTATCAATCTGGAGTTGGCAGATGGTGCGTGACAGACTGTCATCCACTGCACGTATCAATCTGGAGTTGACAGATGGTGCGTGACAGACTGTTATCCACTGCACGTATCAATCTGGAGTTGACAGATGGTGCGTTACAGACTGTCATCAACTGCACGTATCAATCTGGAGTTGACAGATGGTGCGTGACAGACTGTCATCCACTGCACGTATCAATCTGGAGTTGACAGATGGTGCGTGACAGACTGTCATCCACTGCACGTATCAATCTGGAGTTGACAGATGGTGCGTGCCAGACTGTTATCCACTGCACGTATCAATCTGGAGTTGACAGATGGTGCGTGACAGACTGTCATCCACTGCACGTATCAATCTGGAGTTGACAGATGGTGCGTGAGACTGTTATCCACAGAACGTATCAATCTGGAGTTGACAGATGGTGCGTGACAGACTGTCATCCACTGCACGTATCAATCTGGAGTTGACAGATGGTGCGTGACAGACTGTTATCCACAGCACGTATCAATCTGGAGTTGACAGATGGTGCGTGACAGACTGTCATCCACTGCACGTCTCCATCTGGAGTTGACAGATGGTGCGTGACAGACTGTCATCCACTGCACGTATCCATCTGGAGTTGACAGATGGTGCGTGACAGACTGTCATCCACTGCACGTATCAATCTGGAGTTGACAGATGGTGCGTGACAGACTGTCATCCACTGCACGTATCAATCTGGAGTTGACAGATGGTGTGTGACAGACTGTCATCCACTGCACGTATCAATCTGGAGTTGACAGATGGTGCGTGACAGACTGTTATCCATTGCACGTATCAATCTGGAGTTGACAGATGGTGCGTGGCAGACTGTTATCCACTGCACGTATCAATCTGGAGTTGACAGATGGTGCGTGACAGACTGTTATCCACAGCACGTATCAATCTGGAGTTGACAGATGGTGCGTGACAGACTGTTATCCACTGCACGTATCAATCTGGAGTTGACAGATGGTGCGAGACAGACTGTCATCCACTGCACGCATCAATCTGGAGTTGACAGATGGTGCGTGACAGACTGTCATCCACTGCACGTATCAATCTGGAGTTGACAGATGGTGCGTGACAGACTGTCATCCACTGCACGTATCAATCTGGAGTTGACAGATGGTGCGTGACAGACTGTCATCCACTGCACGTATCAATCTGGAGTTGACAGATGGTGCGTGACAGACTGCCATCCACTGCACGTATCAATCTGGAGTTGACAGATGGTGCGTGACAGACTGTCATCCACTGCACGTATCAATCTGGAGTTGACAGATGGTGCGTGACAGACTGTTATCCACTGCACGTATCAATCTGGAGTTGACAGATGGTGCGTGACAGACTGTTATCCACTGCACGTATCAATCTGGAGTTGACAGATGGTGCGTGACAGACTGTTATCCACTGCACGTATCAATCTGGAGTTGACAGATGGTGCGTGACAGACTGTTATCCACAGCACGTATCAATCTGGAGTTGACAGATGGTGCGTGACAGACTGTTATCCACTGCACGTATCAATCTGGAGTTGACAGATGGTGCGTGACAGACTGTCATCCACTGCACGCATCAATCTGGAGTTGACAGATGGTGCGTGACAGACTGTCATCCACTACACGTATCAATCTGGAGTTGACAGATGGTGCGTGACAGACTGTCATCCACTGCACGTATCAATCTGGAGTTGACATATGGTGCGTGACAGACTGTCATCCACTGCACGTATCAATCTGGAGTTGACAGATGGTGCGTGACAGACTGCCATCCACTGCACGTATCAATCTGGAGTTGACAGATGGTGCGTGACAGACTGTCATCCACTGCACGTATCAATCTGGAGTTGACAGATGGTGCGTGACAGACTGTCATCCACTGCACGTATCAATCTGGAGTTGACAGATGGTGCGTGATAGACTGTTATTCACTGCACGTATCAATCTGGAGTTGACAGATGGTGCGTGACAGACTGTTATCCACTGCACGTATCAATCTGGAGTTGACAGATGGTGCGTGACAGACTGTCATCCACTGCACTGTTGACAGATGGTGCGTGACAAGATCGTTATCGTGTAAACTGGAGCCCTTGTCGACCGAAACAGAAATATAGAGAACAAAATACACAAACTTTGGTAAAACAGGTTTTCTGCTTGACCGGAGGAACTTGCGATGTTTGCAAGGGAAAACAGAAAGACGCCAAAATAAAACGTCCGTTTTGTCACGCCGTACACTCTGTCTTTTGACACAAGAACCGCCTAAAAGAGCAGCTGCCAACTACATACGATGAAGACTCACCATGGTCTCGTGGAAACCCAAGACGCAGTCGGTTCCTTCCTCCAGCTCAAGTTCCGCAGCTTCGTCGATCAGGTCCATGGTCGTCATAGTCATGGCTCGGACAGCTTCTGCTTCACCGCTTTAGACTTGGGCCTTGAAATTGCGCTTATGTTCTCGCACTACCGCAACGATCGATTTCAAACGCGAACAGATCTCATGATCGATATTTCACACCTGCTGGCTACTCGATACATGGTGGGAGCCGTTTTGTAATAAATGACCACACCGTTTGAATCAACGGCCGACCGCCGAGTGTCACTTGATCGCTACGTCACTATGACGTCACTTGATCGCTACGTTGCCATCCGTCCCATTCACTCCAACATCCGCTCCAACCACGTGTCACCTCAGTCCAAATCGCTGCCTTCACTACTGACACGTCGAGACATAGGCTCGCAAATCACTCACCCAAAGCACACATACAAACACGCTCAGCGTCGTGAACTGTCAAACACAAACCGCCGCACCGTTCAACACGCCAGCCAGTCGCTGCGTCTCGTCTCGCCTCGCCTCGCCTCGCCTCGCCTCACATACGCCACTCGCCTCTCTCGCGGCCTGCCTCGAGCTGTCTCCCACTAGCTGATCTCGTTTACAACCCTGTGCGTCAGCTGATATCAAGGCGGTGTACGGGCGCAGGTGGCGCCGAGTGCCGAGGACCGGGCGGGGCAGGTTCACGCCGGGCCGCCATAGCCGGAGGCGGTTCGAGTCACGTGACCGCACCGGCGCTGCCGGAGGCCGGTGCTACGTGACTACGCGGCAGCGGTGGACGGCGGTCATGTGCCAGCAGCTGCAGTAAGTTGATGCGTGTTAGGTTTGCCATTTTGGTTCGGGTAGTAACAACAAGTTGTGCTGCGATTTTAGTTGATTGTGGTGAGAAATGCGTATTTTGGTGGTAAAGAACGAAACAATGACTCTTGGGTTATCATGAGTAATCAAACTCACTGGAGGAAAGATTTTTGGACTATTATATGCTGTAACACTGCACTCATGTACAGGCACGTAGCCAGGATTTCGTCCAGGGAGGGGCGGCTCCTCGAAAGGGCCCCTTCCCGAGCGTTGAAAGGGTCCCTTCCCAAGCGTTGAAAGCCCCCCCCCCCCAAAAAAACGCATGAAAAGGCACCTTACAAGGCTGGAAATGCAGTATGGCAGGTATGACATGGGCCATACCAACGTTTAGGAGCTGGAGTTAGCGAACTGCCACATCAACTTTGGAACCAGCGACACGAATTTTGAATCAGCTATACTAACTTTGAATATTTTTGTTAAGCTGAAGACCCGGAACTTTTAAACAAATTTCTCCGCGGAGCGGCGCGAAAATTTTGAGTTTTATGCCCTGGGTTGCTTTCTCATCAATGCGTCGCATTGCGTATGGTGCAGACCTCTAAAATTACTATATTGTGCGTTTAGAAGTGCGGGGAAAATGTGCTAAAGTGAACTATTTTGCCCAATAATATAGGGAAGTAGCAACTTAACACATAAATGCGCAGAGAAACTGACCGATTTTTTTCCTAACCCGCATATAATTGAATTTGTAGTTCAATTGCGCCGCGGAGCGGCGCGAAAATTTTGAGTGCTATTCCCTGTACAACTGTATTCTTACTGTTGAAAGGCCCAAGGTCCCTTCAGATCGTCTAGGGGCCCCTCTGACCTTTTCTACGCCCTTCCGACCTGTTCAGGGACTCATCTGGGATCAGCGAAGCGAAAAGACATGATGTGGGGTGGGTGATATATATAATACAAAGAGGGCTTACTCTAGGAAAAAATACAATCGGATCTGTCGGGTATATTTGTAGCACCCTGACGAAGGGTGTTTCAATATACCCGAAAGCTCCGCTTTTAATATTTTGTATTGTGGAGTAAGTCCTCTTTGTATTTAATCTTCATCTGGGATCTCTACGTGCTTTGACCCTTCCGGTCTCACCAGAGACTCCTCTGACCTTCCAAGAAGCCCCCCTTGTGTGTCAAGGGGCCCATTCGGCCTGTTCAGAGGTCTTTCCGACCTGGCCAGGGACTGCACTGTCTGCTTTGTCGCCCTGCCGACATGTTCAGGGGCAGGGGCGGCGGATTGCGGGGCGCAGGGTACCCAAAATCCCCCCCTCAAAAGCAAATCCTGGGGAGGGGAAGGGTCATGTTGCCACCAGATTGAGCAGGCTAAAATATGCGGGGGGGGAAACTACCCTTTGCCCCCCAGGATTTTCGACTTGGGGGAATTTTGGGTACCCTGCCCCCCGCAATCCGCCGCCCCTGCTCAGGGGCCCCTCCGACCTGCCCAGGGGCCCCTCCAGTCTGGCTAGGAACTCATCCGGCATGTTCAAGAGGCCTTCCGACCGGCCCAGAGACTCTTTCGGTCTAGCCAGGGGCCCCTCTGACTTGCCCAGGAGCCCCTCCGATCGGCCCAGCGACTCTTCTGGTCGGCCTGCGCTTGCTGCTTTGCCACCCTGCCGACATCTCAAGGGGCCCTCTGACCCGCCCTGGAGCCCCTCCGTGCTGGCCAGGGGCCACTTCGGCATGTTCAGGGCCCTTCTCACCCGCCCAGGAGTCCTTTTCAGGGGCCCCTCCGATCTGCGCAGGGGCCCTTTTAACTTTCCAGGGGGTGCTCTGGTCTCTCCAGGGGTCCTTTAACCTTCTAAGGGGCCCTTCCGACCTAGCAAGGGACTGCACTGGCTGCTTTGTCGCCTTCCGACATGCTCCGAGGGCCCTCCGACCTGCCCTGGGGTCCCTCCGTGCTGGCTAGGGGCTCATTCGACATGTCCAGGGGCCCTTCTGACCCACCTAGGTGCCCTTTCGGTCTGGTCAGGGCCCCTCTGACCTGCACAGGGGCCCTTTTAACTTCCCAGGGGCCCTCTGGTCTGTCCAGGGGCCCTCCAACCTGCTCAGGGGCCCTTATGACCTGGCAAAGGTCTGCGCTGGCCGCTTTGTCGCCCTGTCGACATGCTCAGGGGCCTCTCAACCTGCCCAGGGGCCCCTCTGTGCTGGCTAGGGGCCCATTCGACGTGTTCAGGGGGCCCATTCGACGTACTCAGGGGGCCCTCTGACCCGCTCAGGGGCCCTTTCGGTCTGGCCAGGGGCCCCTCTGACATGCACAGGGCTCTTTTGAACGTCCAAGGGGCCCTCTTTCAGAGAGGACCCTGGTGACCCTAAAGGGCCTCTGAAGTCTTCTAAACTCTCTAAAGACCACGCTTCGCGTAGTAAAGAGCCTATGATACCGCGCTTCGCGCGGTCTCGTCGGCCCTTTTCGGCGCGCTGCGCGCGCCGAAAAGGGCCCTCCTGGCCTCCAGGGGAGGGCGGCCGCCCCCGCGCCCTCCCCTTGGCTACGTGCCTGCTCATGTACCTAGCTATAGCCAGGCGAAACGTGATGTTCTGAAAGACGAAAGTGTTAGGCGCGTCTGCCTAAACCAGTTGCACCAAATCATGGTCGTTTGTTAACCTTGTCGCCAAAAGCAAAGTTCGTCTATCGTCCATGAAAAACATGCCTACCAAGAATAAATAATTTATCGTATTACCTCTCCCGATTCACCGAAAAGTTGCATGCCTCGAATGCCTAGTGCGCTTTAACCCGCGAGTTACTGGGGTATATTTCATAACGCGACTTACTGGGGGAGGCTATTTTTTGCCCTCCCCCCTCGGATCTCCGAATTTACTGGACCGAATGTAAAAAGTCAAACGGATTCGATAGCCCTGGAAAATTTATCGAGGGAAACATAATATTGTTGACCTCGGGGTCACCGATAACGTATGTATGTATGTATGTATTGACATTTAAAACACTCTCCAACATAAAATGGCTAATCCGAGTGTCGAGTCGATAACGTTAAAAGGTGAGACATGTTAAAAAGGCACTCGTAAGCAGCATTCATACAGCAAAATATAAAAAAGCATACATCCATACACACAACACGCACACACACACGCACGTACGCACATATTCATCCAGTCCCAGCTAAATGATTACACAGTGCATGCCTAAAAGACGCGAGAGTCGAGTTCCGGAGTTCCAGAGGTAAGGAGTTGTAGAGTTGCGCGATACTGTATAAGAGGCGCCGCCTACCCGCCTCCGTCCTCACACGCGGGAGATCAGTGTCTTGACGAGTAGAACGGGAGCGAAGAGAAGAGTTGGCCTGAATATGAGAGGCAAGAGCTTGCGGTTCGCCAGTAACTCGTATTTTGTGAAGCAAACTAACAGAGTGCTGTTGGTAGAGCTGACGGGCAGTAGGCCAGCCCAGTTCCTCACGCACGTCCGATATATGATCAAATTTGCGACGGCCGGAGACAACGCGCATCGCAAAGTTCAGGATTTTTTTGGAGGCGTTGTGTCTTTTTCTCCGACCCGTTGCCATAGACGGCAAGGCAGTATCGAACGTGCGAGATGACCAAGGCATTGACCAAGGTGGGCAGAAGGTCAGGTGGGATCTGATGACGCACGTGGGACAGGCCGATGAGGATACCGTTGCATTTTTTGACGAGGGCAGAAACGTGAGAGTCCCAGGTGAGGTACTTGTCGAACACTACGCCAAGGTTCCTCACGGTGGGGTCCTCACGCACTGCATCCTCGCAGTACCGAACAGTAATGGGAGCCATGCCACGACAATTTTGACGGGAACCACAGACTGGTCCTCACGCACTGCATCCTCGCAGTACCGAACAGTAATGGGAGCCATGCCACGACAATTTTGACGGGAACCACAGACTATAAGTTCCGTTTTAACTTGTGTTTACTTTCAGACCGTGGGAGTGGAACCAGACGTCCAATGAGTATAATGTCTGTTCCATTGTAGCAATGAGCTGCGGGAGAAGAGTCTTTTTTGCCAGAATATCAAAATTTGGGTATCATCAGGCGTACTGCACCACGTGCGCGTCAGGGGCAAAGAGGGACAGGTCGTTAGCAAATATCTGGAAGAGGAGTGGGCCAAGAGAGGATCCTTGAATACACCGATGGGATTGGGCTGGGGTCTGGAAAGGTGCCGATTGCTACGCCCCGTCAGCAGTACAAACAGATTGGGTATGACCACAGAGGTAAGAAGAAAACCAGGTAGGATCGATAGAATAGGCTTGAAGTTTGGAAAGAAGCTTAGTGTGGTCAATCACATCAAAGCATTTGGAAAGATCAAGGTCAGGTCAAGTACAAAATGTCTTGACCGTGTCAAAAGGTCTCGATGGATGGAATTGATTTGCAAAATTGCGATATTAAACGCATAAGCTGTCGATAAATCGGTATGATTCATGTGTCTGCCACTTCTAAGTACCTTTCTAAGCTGTTTATGACCTTGGGTCAGGTCAAGGTCATCCGAGGTCACGAGGTTTACTGCAGATTACGGTCATTAGGCGCTTGTAACAC
>JAXIVJ010018572.1:0-22766 GCA_036785665.1 Chirona hameri
CAAGCAACGCAACGCAGCAGAATAGCCCGGTCTCGGTCGGCAGCAGTCCTGGCAGCTCGTGCGGCGCGGCTTCGGATATCACAGCGGCGACGGGTGGAGTCATGCCGCAGCGAGAGGTGTGCACTGGCGGATCCAGGGGTGCGGTGGGGGGGGGGGTGGCGGCAGGGGCAAAAGCCCCCCCCCGAAGCTCGACAGGGGCGGCAATAGAATTGTATCCCCCAAAAAAATCGCTGAAACTGGCGATGAAAATGTATACTGCCTGCGAAAAAAAAATAACTTGTTGCGAAAGAAAGAAATGTTGTTTTTGCCTCGTTCGTGTCTTGCTCTATTTGGTAGCATTTTTTGGTAACAGTAGGGTTAGCGCAAGTGGCGCGTCTCTGACGCTATTGCTCGGCAGTGATTCACAACCAACGTAAGTTATAATTTTCACACGCCAGCATCGCAGCCTTTGGTCTCCTGCTGCCTGCTGGGTGGCAGAGGAGCGCGGGAATGAATTGCCGTACATAGGTACCTATGTTGTGTGGAATACGTCTATCTAGTATTAAGTAGGGTAATTAGGTTCAGATAAAAAAGCCTAATGGTCTTTTTTTGTAGCTGTTGTATTCCACGACAAATCGATAAAACAAAGTGCAAAATGACACCGTCATGTCACCCATTATGGCCCAAAATTGGTATATTGGGTAGCTGGGGCGCTTAAGTGAGTTGTGAAAGTTGTATTGCAATGCAAGCAGTGGTTCAGGAGATATCGCCCTCGGACATTTTTATAAGGTCACGGTGCATCTTTGTCGGCCCATATGCGGAGAATTTATGAAGCAATATAGATGTATTATGTAATTATAATGGGCAATGAGCTGTTTTATAACATAGGTGATGTTTATTTTTTTTATTTTAGAAAATTTCACAATTTAGTACGTTTTCGAAATTGTACAACTTTTTGGATACCCTTTCTCAAACGTGTTTCTATTTTTTTGGCTATGCTGATTCTTACGTGCAAGGACGTGATTAAGTGAGAGAAGAAGAAAAAATTGAGTAATATTTGCTTCCAAATATCACAAATTTTGTCCATTTTACTTGCTATTTTATATATAAAAAAAGATGTTATTCGCTAATAACTTTTGACTGAATAAAACTAGATTGGTACGATAGACGTCATTTTGCTGTCTCATCAAGACGAATTGAATGCTCAGCAGCATGACCTCTGTCTGACATTTTATGACATTGACCTTAAATTTCAAAGTTAGTATTTGTTTTTGAAATTTTTGAATCTTTTTTGAATACCAGAGCCAAATGCATTTCCTATTTTGACTGTATTATGTAAAGAAAGAAGTGTTGTAAAGAAGAGTCGTTCAAACGAAAAAAGATGATGGTTATTTGTCTTCAAATATGGTAAAATTTTGTCATTTCTTGTGTTCTTTTTGTGAAAGATATTAGTTATCTCCAATAACTTTTGACTGAATAAAGATTAAAAAGGTGAAATGGACAACCATTTTGTTAGTTTCGTTAAGAACGCGTGAATGATATGCAGTATGACCTCTTTCTAACATTTGGTGACCTTCACCTAGGTCAATGTCAAGGTTCAAGGTTAGGTTTCCAATGTGGCCGCATTTGTGGCGAAGTTATATATCTTAAAACTTGTCTTGTTGCGAGGAATTCGATTGCGCTTAAATAACGCCTGATTGTCA
Source organism: Chirona hameri (assembly GCA_036785665.1). NCBI lineage: Eukaryota > Metazoa > Arthropoda > Thecostraca > Balanomorpha > Balanidae > Chirona > Chirona hameri. Next base: position 1,683 of record JAXIVJ010018572.1, read on the forward strand.
ATGGCAAGATTTAAAATTCATTTAAATTTTAATGTCGAATAGTAACTTCATAACTCCTTCTCGGTGTAAAGAAAGCTCCGAAAATGTCTCAGTTGCTTTATAATCATCAACGGATCGCGCAATTATTTTAATACCAATGAATCTACTCTCAAGACAAGTTCAAAGATAATCATAACATTGCCGTGTAGGTCAAAAGTTGGAAAGGTGACTTTGCGCCGTGACCTTGACCTTCTAGGTCAAGGTCATCAAATGTCATACAGAAGTCATGCTGCACATCTAATCAACGTGTCTTGATGATTACCAACAAAATGACGGTTTCGATCCGTGCCTTTCTAACTTTATTCAGTCAAAAAGGTATTAGCGAGTAACTAATTTAAATATAAAAATAGCATATAAGAATAGCAAATTGTATATATTTGGAGGCAAATATCCATCAATTTTATGTTTGCACTTCATTGACACGTCCTAGGTCCACCTAGGTCATTACACGTAATAATAGCATAGCGAACAAATAATAACCCAAGTCCGCAAGGAGAAAATGGGGGGGGGCACCTTTTAGGTCATATGGAGGCCCCTGGGGCCCGGAAGGCCCCCAGATGAAATTAGCCCCCCCCCCATACTTGGGAGGCTGGATCTGCCAGTTGAGGTGTGGCGCCAGGAGCTATGCGCGGAGGTGAGGGAGGCCTGCCCCTGTCCACCCGGCCCGGGGCGCGAATTGCACTATCAGCAAACGGCGACTTCTTAAGCGATTCTTAATTCTTAAAGGAAATAGTTCACCTTCGGAATTTTTTTTTGGCACTCTCAGACGGTACGGTATATCATAATGCGCCGCATTCCTTCGCCAAAAAGTCAAATATCTTCGGCTGGAGAGTCTTTCAGCAAGAAAAGTTGCAGATAAGGATTCTCACACGGCTACACAACTGCTATTTCAGTTCAAAATCCCATGTTGAAGGTGAACTATTTCCTTTAAGGCTACGGTGCCGGGTCGGCAATCCGCGCCCCAGGCCGGGCGACGCCCACACAAACATGCTGAGGGACGGTAAGACTGACCGAGTGACTGACTGACCTACCTGACCGTGCAAAACGTTCTATCTACACCGGACAGACACACACACCATCACACTTTTACACCAACTCAGTCTTACTTCGCCGAAGTAAGACTGAGCAGCCATTAGTTAAACGGACCTGTTTATTTGAGGGGGTGCTCTTTACAGTGAGGGGGTGCACTTTTTAGCTCAGGGGGTGCTTGAGCACCCCAAAACCCCTAATTCTCCACCCTACGGCCTGTGACCCGGTGACCCTGAGCGGAACTGAACTGAGGGTCAGTGGGGCCACTGGGGGGGGGGGGGGGGGAGCTGAGGGTCAGTGGCCCCGCTGCCAGCCCATGTGCAGGGTGCCCGCGTCTCAGCACAGTGTTTATATTACTACATGCGCATTGCCAGACAAGCAAGGAGCATAACGGTTTGAATCATGCACGCGAATAATACAAACGTTTTCCCGCTGCACATGATGAATTTAGCCAGGACAGAAACCGCCAAAAGACCACATTTTATTTTGATTTAATTGGATGATATATATTTGCTTATATGAAAAGCTACACATAGTAGATCACATCTCTGGATCATTTCCAATGGCTGCTACGTACACAAAAATCCAAAGCTGTCCACAGGTCAGGTCAAATCAAATTTTTTGAGATAGCCAATAAGTTTCCTTGCATCATGGTGAGTTCATTGGTATATAGTTTTGTTTAAGGTTTCGGGTCGTTTGACTACAAGTTATGGGCCATCAAAGACAGAGCATGCAGCGTGACCTTACGAAAGTGCCGGAGGGCTATAACTCGGTGACCGTTTACTCGGCGAAGGCAAAATACTTACACAGCCGTCTTCAGGGCCTACCACTACCGTAAAGACCCAATCTTAGATTTTGATGAGAGATGAGGGCAGGGGTGGTAAGGTGTTCTGTCTTTATGGATAAGGTCGGGGGACAAAATGCTCCTTCCCACGACAGTACTCGGGGGCGGGGGGGGTAAAAATGCCAGTCAAAATCATTACCTATGGCTATCAGTGATTCTGGGAAAATTTACTGAGCGATCATGTCCTTAGAAAATACTGATCGTCGAAACTCCACTTCAGATGTAATAATTCACTTAACCATCATATGTCATCACCTCAGTATGTATGCACATTTACATTTTTTTAATGAGCAGTCTGCGTTTCAGCTCTTGACTCAATAATTTAGTTTCACCCCATATTGCCAGACGAAAAAATATATTACCAGTTATCTAGTTCGACATTGATCCCCCGGGGCCGGGGCCGGGGTACTTGTGTATTTTCAATGGAGTGAGTCTAAGATCGACTGTCAGGACAGTCGAGTCTCATTGTTCTGGTACTTTGAGAGTTCTACTAATTAAGATAGCTAGAAAATCCGGTTCATTCCAGCATGGACCATTCACATTCCAGTTATACCGTGCACTCCCTGCGCAATTGCGTCGTGTATGGCGCATGTGAAGACCCTATACGAAGGTAGAGTTTTCCCGGCGATTTGACAGAATCCGGACTTAGGGGTGGGGACGTCATATGGACGGAGAATCCCTTACCCTCTATACAAATCAATAATAACTAGCAATGTTTCACAAACTATATAGATAATTCTACAAGCCGAATTACAGACAACATGCACTGAAAGAAAGACCGATTCAAGCTCTCTAACTTATCTAACTAATATTTTTGCTCATAAGTCACTGCTATTTTGACAGCGAAGGAGCTCTTATCTTACTCCTTCGCTAATGTTAGAAGGCCATACATAAGCCGTCGCCACAAATATCGGTGTCGCCAAAATTATTTCCATATAGCATGACGTCACGCACTAGAAGAACCACATATGTTACCGTTTTCGGCAATTGACATAGCGTGTTCCTTTTTATCATGGCAAAAAAACAAATCTGAGCCTATCGGCGGCTGCAGGGATGCTCAACCCCACTGCATTCTGCTGATCTCGAGGGTCTCTCGTCGGAGTTGAGTGAGTCGGCTTTCTGTATCTCGTTTAAACTTAAACAAAAAAACGTCTAATATTCATAATTGACATAAAAACAGTCACTCCTCATATTAATCTTATTAATGACCAAGACGCGTTTCACTATAACTGTAAACCAACAGAATAATATGACCAACTAGAAGAAGTGATAGAAACGCGTCTTGGTCTATTCATAAATTAAATATGCAGGAGTTGACTGTTTTTATATAAACAAAAACGCCAAGTCCCATTATTGGGACAGAGCTTGTGATTGCGCTTGGCTCTCAGTTGTCACGTTGTGTGACGAGACAATATTATTAGCCTAATAGCTTGGCTCCTCTCATCGCTAACCACAGCCTGGCATGACCCTGAGGCAGGTTTCTGTTTTGGGCTGGGTACAACGCCAGTCAAGATTGATACCATTCTGATCAGGTGGAGGGGAAGGTTGCTGTTGTAAGGTGAGAAAAACGACACTCTTCCTTTCTGAATCTGTTGTTCTCTGTGTTTTGTTTGTTGAAGTGGTGTTTGCCAAGGGCGTAGAACTATGCTCAAGTTGGGGGGGGGGGGCGGAGGCATTCTGAAGTCGATTATTTCCATGCAACGCCCATAGGCGTAATGTTAAAATCCAAAATGTGTGTGTGGAGGGGGGAGGGGGGGGGGGCGCCCCCCCCCCCTGCGCCCCCTTTTCCTACGCCTATGAGTGTTGCATGTGTGAAGACTAAGTTCAAGTTTGTGTTACAGATTCTGTGTTGGATTTCTATAAGATACTCTTTGATGTTTTATATTTTGAGGGATTCACAACCCTTCAGCGTTTGGAGGTTGGCTGCTTGTCTGTGGTTTATCTCCTGTAGTGAGGTGCAACAGTACAATCATAATTGTTGATGTTGATGGGGCTCAAGCCAAGCGTCTGTTGTAAAGTCAACGTTGAAACATTACAACTTCAACACACAACATTTTGGCACTTCAGTATTTTCGGAGTTTGGAATTAATGCAGATGACCTAATGTTCTCTTACCCTTGCCAGTACTTTAATATTGATTGTAAAATGTTGTAAAATATCATTTTATAATACAATTGTAATGCACTTACAAAATAATGCCTAGAAAATTGGGCATTTTAATACCTCTGACCTATCTGTTCTTACTTTGGCCATTTCCTTCATAATATGCGTTGCATTTCACTGAATTGTTACACCTTAAAGGGAATAGTTCACCTTTAACATGGGGTTTTGGACTGAGTCTGCAGATTTGTAGAGCAGATCTAAAAATGGTTTGTGGTGAAAGAATTACCTCTCTACGTTAAGTAATTTCGACACAGGACTAGTGGGCCCGTTTTCATTCCCGCTCTTCCGGGCCACAATCGGGGAATGAAAACTCGCCAGAGGTATGACGTCATACCCGCTAACGTCAGAATTGCGTCATACGCAGATTCTGCCGCAAACTAGCCGTGGTATTTATACAGACTTTGGCCGTGGTCATTTAGTAACTTTGAAATAGTACAGAAGTAATATAGGTTGTTATTACCAAGGTCTGTTATTACCACCGAGTTGGTTCAGTGACTGGATGCATTGCCGGGATCAGAAGCCAGAATTCCGAGCTTGCGAAATTGTATTGTAAGAAGGTGCAAATCCCAATATAGAAACAGGGCGACCCTGAGTTGAACGCGACGATTTTTTGGTAAGTTCTTGTTCTTGTTGACCTTATACATCATTGATCATGAATCTGATTTTTACACAGACCAGGTATTTCATGTGTTTGTTGCATGGAAATGCTTGCTTGATTGGTTCTACAGAAGTATAATGAAAATATGGTAAATATTTTACTGCAGCCCATGATAGAAATATGGATATAATATATCTAAATATAATGGGAAATTGTATTAATATCCAGACAATTATTGCATATGACACAGAAAGCTAACAGGTGGACATGTTTTGTCATAAAATACTTGATCAGCACCTTTTGATTCATTGTGTAAAATTGCATCTTGCCTAATGAAGCCTTATGATGAAACACGTCCAACTGTGGGTCTGTTCCTGTGGCGCCTCTAACCTCCTCAAAGTTGCTCCAACTTTCAACTGTCCCAGGCGTACACAAGGGTTGGAGGGGGCAAATGGACCAATGCCCCCCCCGAAGGTCTGTATGTGCCCCTTTGGTAAACAAAATTAATTAATTTGTGTTTGCTTTTTAGGAAAAAGTTGGGCGATATTCCGCTTTTGCACACCTTTATATAGGTAAATTGAATTAACATTTCAGTTGTAATGGCGGAGTCATTGCGGTTGGTTGAGGGATTGATGGGTGATACAAAATATTATTGTTAGGTAAGTACTGATAATGTCTCTGTTTTGAGTGCAGTTCTAATGAAATCAGACGTGTAGAATTAGTATAAACTATTTGGTTTTCCTATAAAAAGGTGTGTAAAACCGGAATATGGCCAAAAATTGTTGAAAATATGCCCCTCAAAAAATATATCGGGTCAAATATGGTGAGTTTTTGGGTTGGGGTACTTTATGCCCCCCTAAGCAAAAATTGCCCCCTCCTGGAGTGAATCCTGTGTACGCCACTGGCAACTGTTCTATCCTATTGCACAGACAGTTGCAAGTTGGAGCAACTTGGAGGAGGTTAGAGGCGCCACAGGAACAGGCCCTATGTCAGCTTTGCCGGGTTGTTTGTCTAATGGGGAAATTGTCATTTTCTTGTAAAACAAGATGCATCAACAATGCAAATTAACTGCTGTTCAACTGGGCTCGTCATAACCAGTGGCGTACCCAGGATTCACTCTAGGAGGGACAATTTTTGCTTAGGGGGGGGGGGGGGGCATAAAGTACCCTCACCAAAAAACTCAGGTTTTGGCCAGCTATATTTTAAAAAAGGGCATATTTTCACCATTAAAAAATATATTGATCAAAGGGGCACGTACAGAGTACAGACCTTACCTTACCTTACCTTACTTTACCTTACAGTAATCAGGATTTGTAGGCCTCAAGGCCTGTAGTACCCGCTCTCATCGAGTTCATGATTCCTGGCATGTCTCAGTCAGTGTCAGGTATGCTGAACCTGATGTGAACCCAATGGACGTCCAATCTAGCCTTGGAAGGCATTCAGCGAAGGAGCGCAGACCACTTTGGATGGGAGGCCATTCCAATCATTCACAATACGTGTGGCGAAGGCGAATTGTCTGACCCTTGTGGTCGCCCAGGACTTGCGGAGTTTGAAAAGATGGCCTCTAGTTGGACCGTCAGGGGGAATTGCCCTGTTTGCCCCCCCCCCCCTTGTGTACGTCTATGATCCTAACCTCATACTTTTCCCATATTCCTACATTTCATCCAAATCTGAAGGTAAGGTTTCATTGTTTGGTTGTGTCAAAATACTTTACTGTTCACACTGTGCATGGTGAAAATCAAATCTTCGGTCACATTAAAATAGCTTACTTTTCCTGCCAATACTTTGGAGTGTTTTAGTGTGTCAATATTGTCTACACTATGATAACATGAAAGTCCACTGTTAGAACCCGACTGAAGTGTACAGCCAGGGAGGGGATGAAGTACAGCCTTGTGGAGAAACTCTATATAACCATCATGCATTATTTTGGCTTAAATATTTATATTGTTACAACAAATTTTTTTATTTTAAAACATTGATACATCTACTGTGAAGGACTCTAACACAGCCATCATGTTTTATATTAGTACAGACAATATTTTGTAAGGCTGCAGCCTTGGTTTGATATTTATATGTATAACACATACATATCTTCCATAGGTGTAGATTTATATACTTTTGGGGTGGCCCTCGCCCCCCCCCCTCCCCCTCCCCCAATGTTGAGTTCGCTCCCTCCCCCCAATGGTACCCGCTCGGCCCTCCCAATGTTTTTGGCCGCTGGCGGATCCAACAGGGGGCAAGGCGGCCAAGCCTCCCAAACCGCCTGAAAAGGGCAACAAATTGACACGTTTCCTATTTCAAAAGAGAGTATATGCAGCTTTTACTAAGAAAAGCTTGTTTTAAATCCCCTCTTTATGTATAAAGATGCGAAATCCGGTGAATTGTTAATATATTTGCAATGTTCTATTTTTAGGGGATTTTTCTGAAGAAATGTTTTTTTATTGATTTCTTTTAAATTATTTTTGGCGGGGTCAAAAACCAAAGTTTTCACAAATCTGAAAGTCAATTTTGTAGCCCTTGCCATTTGCTATTTTCTGACATTTTGTATTGCATTTTTCTCAAAATATAGAATTTGCATGCTCTCTTAACCCGCGCACTGCAGGTTTGCGCCAAACACGAACTGCAGGGGGGGTTGATTTCCGCCCCCCTGAGATATCGAAAACTACGCAACGTAGCGAGAAGCAGAAAAAGGCATTTGATAGCTTCATACATGTTCTATCGAAAGTATTTCAGTATTTTTTTAAGTCAGGTCAAAATTGGGGTCACCAGAGGTCATCAAAGGTCAAATTTTCCAGTTTTTTTCCTGTTTTAGGACATCGCTCCAGAAATTCCCATATATCTCAGAAACGATGATAGTTAGAAACAAACGGAAAAAAGCAAACGCCAGCCAGTGAAATTTGTAATCGCTAAGGTTTCCTCATATTTGATGTCAGGTCAATATTTGAGGCTCCAGAGGTCAAAAAGGGGACAAAATCAGTTTTTTTGCTAAATCGTGTTTGCTATTAACTTTTTGCTTAATCAAGATAACGGAGAACTGTTTACGCCATTGTGTTTATCTTGTCAAGGCGCTTTGAATGATATATATATGCAGGGGCGCAGCCAGACCTTCAGAAAGGGGGGAAAGCACCTGGGAGAGGCCCCCCACCCCCAAAAAATACCCCTGGATATGAAAAACTCTACGGATTTCGGCCACTTTTTTGTGAGGCCCCCTTTTTATCTTTTTTTATCTCGTCTACTTTTGATGAGCTGGATTGGACCAGGACCCTCAGTAGGCATTGTACTGAGCGCATTACTAATTTGTATTGTTACGTACAGGAGAGAAAACATATCTTAGCCATGACAACAGGTAGGGGTCGGCTTTTGAGTTGGGGGCGGCTGAAATGACGAAAAAATGTACCCCCATTTTGATACGTGTATTTAAGCCTTTGCAGCATTTTTAATGTGGATTTTCATGTTATAGTAGGTAGGTATGTACTTGTTAGTTAGCGCCGCGAAGCGGCGCGAAATTTTTACGGTTTTGCCTTATAAAACCCAGAAATATAGGCGGTGTGCTTTGTAGAGGATAATAAGCTAAACATGATATTCATGCAATTCAGCGTTACGACGAACCGATGACGATGACTATGGCTTCGTTATGACGATGACCACCGATGTGACGCCGCGAAGCGGCGTGAAAATGTGAATTTTAGGTCCTGGAAAACGAAATGTTAATATTGGAACCAGACCGTGAGGTGAGATGGCTTGGGGAGATGGTCCTGACCTGTTTCGACTATTAGCTCTTCGGTCCAGCAAATTGTGCACCGCTGGAGCAGCTTCCGGGTGCCGATCTCCTCGTCTTTTCGTTCGCGTCGCCTTTTTCGGAACTCGGCAAACTAGCTAAACATGTAGCCTGCTTGAAACTTAGAAGTGAATATTTTATGAAGGGAATGGGCCCTGGGGCCAGCAATTACCGCCAAGGAGAGCCTCTGCCAGACACTTAATGCAATTCTTTTTCCCATTTTCCAAATTTGTATAAGCAATTGCGAAACTTGTGTCATGCCTAGCTGGATTTTTACTGCACTGCAAAGACAATTTTTACGATAAATTTGTATTTTTTCCCTCAAAAAGTGTGTCTGTGTGTGGGGGGAGGGGGGGGGGGCGGTCGACCCTCCACCGCCTTCTAAAAGTGGGGGGAGTTTGCCCAGACCTCCCCCGACCCTCCCGTCGGCGACGCCCCTGGCTGACAAATATTGCAGCACACACTCCTGAGAGGAATTTTTTTAAATTGTTTTGTACTACCATCACCCCCCCCCCCCCCACGAATTCAAAAACGCATCAGACTTATCAAATAACCATTTTGAAACCCAAGAAAACATTGCACCACGTGGGTCAGAGTACAGCACATTACCGCTCATTATAACCGCGCCGACCACGGCTAGCAGGCGACCACGGCTAGCTATAGCAGGCGCTGCAGGCGACGGCTAGAAACCCCTGGGCAGGCTCGAGGGCCCCGTTCACAGACTCAATGGACCTCTGGATAAGCTTGAGAGGGTCCTGAACAGACTCAATGGCCCCTTGGCAAGCCGAGAGGCCCCTAAGCAGACTCTAATAGCCCCTGTGCAGGTTCGAGAGGCCCCTGAACAGGATCAATGGACCAATGGGAAAGCTCGGGAGGCCCTTGAACAGACTAATGACCCCTAGGCAGGTTCAAGAGGCCCTTGAACAGACTCAATGGCCCCCTGGGCAAGTTCGAGAGGCCCCTGGGCAGGTTCGAGAGGCCCCTGAACAGACTCAATGGGCCCCTGGTCAAGCTCGGGAGGCCCCTGGGCAGGCTCTAATGGCCCCTGGGCAGGTTCGAGAGGCCCCTGAACAAACTCGATGGTCCTCTGGGAAAACTATGATGGGCCCCTGGGCAGGTTCAAGAGGCCCCAAAACAGACTATAATGGGCCCCTGGCCAGGCTCGAGAGGCCCCTGAACATACTCAATGGGCCCCTGGACATGCTCGAGAGGCCACTGGGCAGGTTTGTTGGGCCGTGGGTGGGCTCAATTGGCCCCTGGACAAGTGGACATGCTCTAGAGGCCCCTGGGGAGGTTTTTGGGGCCCCTGAGTGGGCTCAATGGCCCCTGGACATGCTGGGGAGGCCCCTGGACAGTTTTTTGGGCCCCTCGGTGGGCTCAATGGGCCCCTGGACATGCCCAAGAGGCCCCCTGGGCCGGCTTCGAAAGCCCTTCAGTGTCTCTGAGGGCCCTTGACATGCACCAGAGTGACCCTTGTCTGGTTTGAGGGCTCCTGTGACTTTTTGAAAGCCATTTAGCTAATGCAAATGGTATCTGGGCCAATCTCGGCGGGGCCCCCTGTGACCCGTAAGGGGGGGGGGGGCAATTTCCCCCTTGCCCCCCCCCCCTGGCTGCGCCCCTGTATATATGGTGACCTTGTTAAGTCAACTTAACAATTTGACCTAAGGTCAAGGTCAAGTGGTGACCCAAGTAGGGCATGTTGCATATGGGAAGACGTGTCTCGACGAGACAAACACATTGATGTCTGTTTTACTTCTCTATCTTCATTATGTCGAGAGTTATTGACAAAAAAAAGTGATAGTGACCTCGCATGACCTCAAATGACCCAATAGGGGTCACTGAACAAAACTTGCACTTGGATCATCAAGAATATCCTATAATAACATGATCCAGAAGTAATTGGACTAGTACCATGCATATCCTTGAAATAGGAAGCATTTGTATATTTCCCCACTGACTTATTATGGGAGGTTACGAAATTGACCTGACCTTAGGTCACCGATATCAAAATTCCGAGTTAAACGAATTGTAAGTACTGATGCCCTCATGACATCCTGTAAGTTTCAACCTGATCGGTGAAAAACTCTGGCTTTGGCACAACTGCAAACATGTTTGGTGGTGGGGTCACTTGACCTGGTCTGGTGACGTGACCTGAGATGACCCGAGCATATTTTTTTTCTCAAAGTGTGCGCAATTGATGTCCTAACAGGTGTATCAAAACCCGGCGGCGCGCAGCGCCGCCGGGTTTTCGCTATCTTTGAAAAACCTGAGGGGGGGGGGGCGGAAAAACCCCCTGCATTGCGCGGGTTAAAGTTTAGCTGTTTTTTTTTATTCGCCAAACTCGTGTGTAATAACGTCACTAAATTCGTGATATCTCGATTTTGTTATCGACAAAATTTCTTCATTTATGCACAGAAGACGTAAAATTTGTGTAGGAGAAGGTACCCAAAGTTTAACGTTGATATCGCTATTGGTTTTTGAGCTATTGCGAAAACTTGTCGGGGGGAGATATTTGCCCCCCCCCCCCAGTCATTGGCAGGTTAGCATTGCCATTTTACTAAGTAAGGACTCGGGCCTTCTGGCGGATGCAGACCGACCCAAAACATTGGTTTGAGGGGCCATCCGACAGATTTCCAAAACTCATGAGATTTCGTCTGTTTTTAGGCCCCTCTGGCCAGTGACGGCGCCCCTCTGGCCAGTGACGACGCCCATCTGGCCAGTGACGGCACCCCTCTGACTAATATCGGCGCCCCTCCTGCTAATGACAGCGCCCCTCCGGCCAGTGACGGCGCCCCTCTGGCCAGTGACGGCGCCCCTCTGGCCAGTGACATCACCCCTATAGCCAGTGACGGCGCCCCTCTGGCCAGTGACGGCGCCCCTATGGCCGGTGACGGCGCCCCTCTGGCTAGTGTTGGCGCCCCTCTGGCTAGTGTTGGCGCTCCTACTGCTAATGACGGCGCCCCTCTGGTTAGTGACGGCGCCCCTCTGGCCAGTGACGGCGCCTTATGGCCAGTGACGGTGCCCCTCCTGCTAATGACGGCGCCCCTCCGGCCAGTGACGGCGCCCCTCCGTCTAATGACGGCGCCCATCTGGCCAGTGATGGCCAGTCACATTTACTCAGTATTGTGTACCTAATTGTCTCCGAATAATGGGCTATGTGATAATAAACCTAAGACACTGTAATGACGGCGCCCTTCTGGCCAGTGACGCCAAATGACAAATGACAGTGAGGCCAGTAAGTGACTCCAAATGACGCTGTTTCAAAATGTTTATTTTTGTGCTTGTGCAGTATTGTACGTTAGCAGTATTATTTGTGTTGACGTCATCATTTGTCGTTCACGTTGTTGTTCACGTCATCACGTTGTTCATACTCAGTCATTGTTGTGTTCTATGTCGCCATATTGTTTTTTTTAAAGGTAATTGTTTTTCTTTTCTTGTCTGCAGGCCGCCAACGTTCAGCCTCCGCAAGCAGGTCGCCGTGATCGACTTCTCGGCTCATATGGGCCGGACTATGCGCGGAACGACGACGGCATTATGAAGTGAGGACATACCGCTAACCTTTTTATAAATTGTCTTTCTGTCTGTCATCTTTCCTCTATTGCTAAGCGCCGGTATGGTCAGCAATGCACGAGGGATTGAGCTCGCCTATTACATCTCAAAATGCTGTTCATGTCATGTAACTAGCTGTGGTCCTTGGTTGTTCGGTTGTCTTCCAGACTGTCTCTCTGTTGTTTAATGTTGTAGAACCAAAGGACATAATGGACGTTTTGATGCCCTACCATTATTACATTTACGCCAGGCATTATACCTCGCTTACATCGTTGTTTCAGAACAGTGCGGTGCTTCAAACGGGTGTCGGACTCCTGCATCGTGACGCCCATCAAGGTGCCAAAAACCTTTCTGCACGTTCGCCCGAGTCTGGCTAAGATCGTGGCGATGCGGAAACGGCGGGGCATCTGCGGCCCCATCGTTCACCAGGACGATCCCCGCCGGTCGAGTGGGCCGTACGGCCATCGGGCTACAGGCCCAGATGAGTCGAAGGAGACTCTCGACAGCAGCTGGGCAGAGCACTCCCGCTTCAACGACAGCGTCCAGTGAAGCTGGAAGCGGGGGGGGGGGGGGGTGATTCGACCCGGTATGTGGTGATCAGGCACGTTGCCAGGATTTTTCTCAGGAGTGGGGTGGGGGGCACGTCGGTGATAGAAACAAATTTCGCTCCTCAGACATATGTTGGGGCGGGGGGGGGGGGGGGGTGGTCGTCAGAGAATCTCATTTTATCTAGTGTAAATATTTTTCCTCGGGGGGGGGGGGGGGGGGGGGGGGCGCAAGGCCACGGTAGCCACCCCCTTGTCTACGTCCCTGGTGGTGATCAGCATTGCTTCGTGGTGCCAGTGTTGCTGGGTTGAAGCACCGGCTATGACACCTGTACAGTGTACAATGTATATAATATAATACTCATCCAGTACATCATTTGACCATAGAACTTGGTGGCTTGCAATGTGTTTACAGTACGCACATGAAGAGGGAAGAGCGTTTCAATTTACCTATACAATAACCATGTGTACAACATGCGGCAGCTATTCGCGACGCCGGCACTGTCCAACACCTTACGGCGTTGTGTACCTGAAAGACGGGTCGCACGGAACTTGGACGTGGCACGAGAACGAATTTATATATTCAGATATTGCATTCAATCACATAGTATATTGCACTGTACATCCTACCGCTGAGTGTTAGATCTTCTTGTTCCTGGTTCACCACAGGGAATACTCTGTGCGGAAGTATGCACGTTACATTCACAGTATATCCGTACAAAAGGTATTAAATGCCAACAAAGTTGCTTGCGCTCCTAGTCTCACAGACTGCGCAGTCAAGAGCGAACGCACACAGCGCCGCCACCGGGCTATACATCAACTAAATCTACATAGGAGTTGCTCCGCGAGACAGGTCCACGATCCGCTGTCGCCACAGCCAGACTGGTTATTGATTCGACTCTCATTGCATCGATTAGAATCGTTCAATCAAAATCCCTGAATCAAAGAAGAATCGATTCACCACCGGATTGTTTTATTCATGAATCGTGATTGAATCAAAACTCGCATAGAAACAAGGCTGTTTAAATCAAAAAGGTTGTGCAATGCTATTTCAATGGTGAGTCAAACATCAAAATGTTTATCCATGAATCAAACGGTGACTGAATCATTTATATTCCAAAATGAGTCGTGATTGAAACCTTCCAAATACGGTGAATCAATAACCAGTCTGGTCACAGCATCAAATGCATCGCTGGCACGGTGCCAGCGACGTGCCGCCCGTAACATCCTCCACACAAGAAGAAGAGCGGTTGACTACTCTCGAACGAAACTTAAACTGCTGACACAGTCACACATAAAGATGAATTCCTAACTTCCTTCCTTACATGTCGTCTCAAAACAAAAACTTCAACTAGGCCAGGCACAGGCACGTAGCCAGGATTTCGTCCAGGGGGGGGGGGGGGCGCCTCGAAAGAGCCCCTTCCCGAGCGTTGAAAGGGCCCCTTCCCAAGCGTTGAAAGGCCCCCCCCCCAAAAAACAACATGAAAAGGCACGTTACGAGGCTGAAAAATGCAGTATGGCAGGTATGGCATGGGCCATATCAACGTTTAGGAGCTGGAGTTAGCAAACTGCCACATCAACTTGGGAACCAGCGACACGAATTTGGAATCAGCTATACCAACTTGCAATGGCGCGAAAATTTTGAGTATTATGCCCTGGGTTGCTTTCTCATCAATCGTCGCATTGCGTATGGTGCGGACCTCTAAAATTGCTATATTGTGCGTTTAAAAGTGCGTTTAAAAGTGCTAAAGTGAACTATTTTGCCCAATAATATAGGAAAGTAGCAACATAACACATAAATGCGCCGAGAAACTGACCGATTTTTTCCTAACCCGCATATAATTGAATTTGTAGTTAAATTGCGCCGCGGAGCTGCGTGAAAATTTTGAGTTTTATTCCCTGTACAACTGTATTCTTACTGTTGAATGGCCCAAGGTCCCTTCAGATCGTCTAGGGCCTCTGACCTTTTCTGACCTGTCAGGGGCCTCTGACCTTTTCTACGCCCTTCCGACCTGTTCAGGGACTCATCTGGGATCCGCGAAGCGAAAAGACATGATGTGGAGTGGGTGATATATATATATATATATATATATATATATATATATATATATATATATATATATATATATATATATATATATATATATAATACAAAGAGGGCTTACTATCCAGGAAAAAATAAAATCGGATCTTTCGGGTATATTGTAGCACCCTGACGAAGGGTGTTACAATATACCCGAAAGCTCTGCTTTTAATATTTGTATTGTGGAGTAAGTCCTCTTTGTATTTAATCTTCATCTGGGATCTCTACGTCCTTTGACCCTTCCGGTCTCACCAGAGACTCCTCAGACCTTCCAAGAAGCCCAAGCTTGCATTAGCTTGGACAGTTGGACTGATGTCCAAATGGTCTTGCTATGCTCTGGCTGTTGCGCCTAATGTTGTGTATTTCTTAAATGTCTGAAATGTAATGATTTGAAAAGTTGTGTGGACATTCACTGGAGTTTCCATCCGCAGTTGATTTCAATCAGTGACGCTTGTCTTTTGTGAATCTTTTTAAATTTGTAAATGGTCAGCATTCTGGATATTTAAAGGGAATAGGTCACCTTGAGAGTTGTCTTGAAATTCAACCATACGGTGCATCTTGAGCTCAAAACTACGAATATGACTTTGGTTTGGACAACTGATATATGTGGAGAAAGAATTAAGTTTCTCTTTCTATTTCACGATAAATCGTACGATAGCAGCAAGCGTTACTGCTCCCCCGCTCCGCCTGACGCCAAGTACAGTATCTGACAAGAGGCCGCCGTGCCGCCCGGGCGGTTGAGCGGATATTAAGGAGGCGTCGTGACCAGAGACTACGTGCCAGAGAGTGTACCTGCCTCCGGCGGCGAGCCGGCGGCGGCGAGCGGCGAGCGAAATGTCCTGATCGTGGCCCGGAACAGCGGATATGAAACCGGGCCCACTAGTCCTGTGTCGAAATTACTTAAAGGGAATAGTTCACCTTTAATATAGAGTTTTGAACTGAGATAGCAGATTTGTAGAGCAGATCTAAAAATGGGTTGTGGTGAAAGAATTACCTCCCTACGTTAAGTAATTTCGACACAGGACTAGTGGGTCCGGTTTCAATTCCGCTCTTCCGGGCCACGATCAGTTCCTTTCGCTCGCCCCTCGCCGACGCCGGTTCGCCGCCGGAGGCAGGTACACTCTCTGGCGCGTAGTCTCTGGCCACAACACCTCGTTAATATCCGCTCAGCCGCCCGGGTGGCGCGGCAGCCTATTGTCAGAGACTGTACTTGGCGTCAGGCGGAGCGGGGGAGCCGTAACGCTTGCTGCTATCGTACGATTTCTCGTGAAATAGAAAGAGAAACTTACTTCTTTCTCCACATATATCCATCAGTTGTCCAAACCAAAGTCATATTCGTAGTTTTGAGCTCAAGATGCACCGTATGGTTGAACTTCGAGACAACTTTCAAGGTGACCTATTCCTTTAACGTAGGGAGGTAATTATTTCACCACAACCCATTTTTAGATCTGATCTACAAATCTGCTATCTCAGTCCAAAACTCCATGTTAAAGGTGAACTATTCCCTTTAAAGGGAATGTTTGAGTTCAATAGGGAAAATCCAGGTCGAGGTCATCAGCATAAACTCATGAAACAAAGTAGGACTAGGCTACGAGGTACGACAGTCATTTTTTTCAGTAGAAGGGTTGTAGGACGTTGGAATAAGCTACCAGGGGATGTCGCTGATGAGTGACACTTGCTTCCTTCAAAATTAGATTAGATAAATACTTTACAGAGAAGGGTTCAGTAATTCATAAATACTTATGGGATTAGGCTTCTTGTATGCATGTAGAGTAAGGTGATTTGAAGGGCGAGATATGTGGAGGGGGGGGGGGCGCAACCTCGGATGGGCCCAAGAGGCTCTTTGTTGCACTTTTCTTTTACGTGTTTATATTGCTATGAGTGACACACACAGTCAGCTATTAAACTTGTATATTTTGCATGATCTTTTTTAACATATACCATAAACTTATGCATTATTAGTGCAAATTTGCTCTTTGTTTGAGTGTGTTGTGGGAACTGGCAAAACCACAGTGAATTTTATTGATATTGTGTCAGTCCAGGGTATTGTTTATTTTCTGTTGAGAATGAAGTGCTACCAAGTAATAGGTATACTTCGATTTTTTTTTAAATTTTGTGTGATTGGCTTGGCAAAAATATTGAGCCTGCATGAATGTGACATATGTGGTTTTTTCCAGATAGTGTCCTACAACACCCTGTGTACATGCAACCCTATTTTCCACGATTTTACTTCTGAGTTTTACTGTGAATTTCTCACTCCTTAATTTCAAATGTATTGGATAATTGAAACCTTAATTCTCATTTATGGATGTAATGACATGAACAGTCTGTGGAGGAAAAGACAGGTAAGAATTGGCATAGGTAATATCATATTCTGATGAAGCAAGTAATTGGGAATTGATAAAGTCAAGTACATGTGTTTTTGGTTGAATATTCCCAATATTACCGGTGTCGTAACCGTGGCGGCGGTAGGTGGCGCTAGTGACAGACTCTATGCGCTATAAAAATGACCCCAGGCTCAGCTGGGGCCATTTTTTTCTGTGCCAATTTTGGTCGGGGCCACTCAAAGCATTTTTACCATCCCTGGATGAGAGTGTAAGATCGACCATTCGACTGGTTCGATCTGTCCTGGAGCGCCCCAAACGACGATATTAGTGATCACTCACTCTAATAGACTCTACACGCACCACTCTAATAGACTCTACACGCACCACTCTAATAGACTCTACACGCACCACTCTAATATACTCTACACGCACCACTCTAATAGACTCTACACGCACCACTCTAAGAGTCTATCACAGAGACATGCCTTTTGCGACACAACTCAATACTCATAACACACTCAACACAGATCATCGGCACATCTTAACATTCCAGCCAGCCAGCCCCCCTCCCCCCCCCCCCCCCTGCAGTGTTGTCATGAGAGCACCTCGGTCACGTGACCGCCGGCCATGTTATGTCACGCGACACGTGACCGGTCGAGCATCCGACAACAGGCGAGGCATGGGCGCACTCGCGGCCCCCAGACCAGTACGTTTCCTCGCTCCGTTCAGTTATATAAGGCGTATGTCTGCCGCCAGATCTGTTTTTGTTGGAGAAGTTCACAAGCTGCCGGTATACAACAGCGGTATTATGAAGGTTCGAAAATACAATTCGTATAGCACATTCAAAACCCGTGCGCCATTCTTTTCGCTACATCACCTGATTATCTCATGTAACATCTCGACGGGCACGTGTTTATTCCACTAGCTGCGCCATCCTCTTCGCTACATCACCTGCTTATCTCATGTAACATCTCGACAGGCACCATCCTCTTCGCTACATCACCTGATTATCTCATGTAACATCTCGACAGGCACGTGTTTATTCCACTAGTGCATCGTTTTACATCATGCAATGTACCGGAGGGTGGATGTGCCGTCACGTCTAAAAATAGATAGAAATAAGTAATAGATTTGTTTATGTTATCATCTGTTTATGTTATCACCAAGGCCATCAATTCGCCATTCAACATCCACATATCATCACCGACTTATTCAACCAGAAACGATAGCGGCTTCTAACTGCTCGAGTAGGTTTGGTTAATTAAGCTGATGAAATCATGTATGGCTTCAAACTTCTCATCGTAAGCATAAATACACTATGGACGTTCTTATGTGATTCATAGTATAGATGCAGGATGGAGCGCATAAGCACAATCGGCTCCAATCCAAGCCATTGAACTGCATATCAAATTTATCCAACCGAATATTTGCCATCGCTATTTTACTCCTTGCAACCCGTGTTGCCGTCTTTGAAGGAATGTTCAGTTCAAAGAGCATTTTTACAATTAGAAACACACCAATATAATATAATTTATCTCACCATTTTACCATTAACGAAAACTATTTTTGCATGAATGTGCTTACTGCTTGTAAAGGATAAACTTATAATAATGTTTTGCATTTTGTGTTGCATACTATGGACCTCTGGCACGGATCATCAAATATTTTATAGATGCCTCGGATCGCTGATTTTTGTTTAGCTTGCTCAATGTTTTCCTTGCGAGGAGATGGAAGACTCCATGACGGTTAAATGTAAACAAGACCATTAGTTAGCAGGGGCAGGGGGCGTCGCCACGTTTTTTTTTAGTGTGGGGGGACAAAGTGCCGGATGAACCATCGGTTCGCGAAAATGTGAAGGCAAATCAGTTTTTACTTAATAATGTATCAATAGGGACGCAATTTTTAATACAATGTACCAGCTTTATTTATTCTATTTTAATTTGTAGCCGGTGAATACAAATAACTTCTTCGGAAATATTCATGGTAGAAGGTTAAAAAAAACTCGATGTACCTTTATTCGATAGGCACTGACAGTAAATGACAGTCATTTTCAACAATTAAATCACCACACATGTAAGCCTTCAAAAATAAAATATGTTAACACAAGCTGTTTGGGATTCGCCTTCCCAAATTGATACATATCCTGGATATTCTTGTTACATATAAAGCTATTTCATATTAATGACGAGAAGTGTCAGCCACATGTCCGTCTGTCCGTTCGGATATCGCCATATTGACTCCGCGCACCTTGCAGTCACAACCGCGAAATTTGGAAGTTTAGTGGGGATGTAGGTTCGCACTATCGTATGCAAACTTTGCGTCCATTCATGATAGCAATAGTCCGCCTCGCTCGTCTTTCCGTGGTATATGGGAACAATCTGATTATGAGCGGTCCGGCCCGACTCACCCGGCCGACCCGGCCCGTGGCGACGCTTTTGAGAAGATCATATCACTGCAACCGCAGGTCCGATTGACTAGTAGACTTCTTTGCTGAGCAGCCCCATCCAACCTACCCTGTTTGAGACCAGTGCCGACTCATGTGGGTGACTACCACTGCGCGTAGCACGTGCCGCGTGAGGGTGTTGACAAGTATTTTCTTGCAATAACTCCGCAACGGCTGGGAAGATTATGTGCAAATTTCGTGTGTGGTTCTGCCGCCACTTCCACACAACTCAGGGGTGGGGTGACTGCACGTGCGCACGTGCGCACCTTTTTTGTATCTCAGAAACTACTTGCCCGATCGAGTTGAAATTGCCCATACATTTCCTTCGCGCTCGCTCATTCATCGCCAACTACGGCGCCATACTGGTATACGAGCGAGCGCAAAATGCTCTCTCGTCTTTCCGTGGTATATGGGACAAATCTGAATATGAGCGGCCCGGCCCGGCCCGGACCCGACCCGTGGCGACGCTTTGAGACGCCTATATCTCTGCAACCGCAAGTCCGATTGACAAGCGAACTTCTTTGCCGATTAGCCCCATCCACCCTACCCTGTTTGAGACCAGTGTCGACTCAATGGGTGACTACCACTGCGCGTGGCGCGTGCCGAGTGAGGGGTGTTGAAAAGTGTTTTCTAGCAAAAACTCTGCAACGACTGGGCCGATTGTGTGCAAATTTGGCGTGTGGTTAGGGACCCCTCAACCGCCGCCTTCTCACAAGTCAGGGTGGGGTGCCTTTGCACGTGTGCACGTGCTCACCCCTATTATATATCTCAGGAACGGCTGAGCCGATAGTGTTCAAATTTGGTGTGTGGTTATGGACCTCTCAGCCGCCACTTTACCACAAGTCAGAGGTGCAGAGGTGCACAAGCCTCTGCACGTGGGCACGTGCGCACCCCTTTTTTGTATCTCAGAAACTACTTGCCCGATCGGGTTGAAATTCGCTATACATTTCCTTCGCGCTCGCTCGTTCATCGCCAACTACGGCGCCTTACTGGTTAATATGACGTGAATATCAGAACTTGTAGGCGCCTCCCGGCTGCCACGATAATGGAAACTGCAATAATTCCGAACAAAGCCCCCTACGGCGACACCCTTGGTCAATAGCACGACAGGTTTGCTATTTTGTTTATAAAAGCAAGTTAAATAAGCAAATCAGACGTTCTTCATTCACCAATTCTAAACATTCTCAAGAACCATGCATGGTGAACTAAAACTTTACGACTTCTTTCCCCACAAAACACTTCCTGACACGACATATAGTATAAGTGACCGTGTTATAGGCAAAAGTGCGGCAAACAGTGAGACCATAGAACTCGTGGCGACATGACCGGCCAAAAGTACTATAAAAAGTGAAGTAAAAAAGCCGTCTGGTGGCCAGTAGAGGGCGTTTTTATTCCGCCCGCTCGGCAGGTGACAGGTAGGTAACGTGGACTCCTGAGGCGCCTGGCAACCGAGAGGCGCCTGGCAACCGGGAGGCGCCCGGCTGGGCTCCGATTTGTTGTCCTTTCACAGAACTTCAGGGACTGTACAGCCGAGGGACTGGTAGGTCAGCTGTAGAATCAGCTGATGTAGTACATATGGGCAATTCCACGACAGATCACTAAGGCATGGGGCTTGTTCCAGTGGCGCCTCTAATCTCATCTAACCTCTCCAAGTTGCTCCAAGTTGCTCCAACTTGTAACTGTGCCT
>JAXIVJ010018573.1:5000-22765 GCA_036785665.1 Chirona hameri
TATAGATATAGATATAGATATAGATATAGATATAGATATAGATATAGATATAGATATAGATATAGATATAGATATAGATATAGATATAGATATAGATATAGATATAGATATAGATATAGATATAGATATAGATATAGATATAGATATAGATATAGATATAGATATAGATATAGATATAGATATAGATATAGATATAGATATAGATATAGATATAGATATAGATATAGATATAGATATAGATATAGATATAGATATAGATATAGATATAGATATAGATATAGATATAGATATAGATATAGATATAGATATAGATATAGATATAGATATAGATATAGATATAGATATAGATATAGATATAGATATAGATATAGATATAGATATAGATATAGATATAGATATAGATATAGATATAGATATAGATATAGATATAGATATAGATATAGATATAGATATAGATATAGATATAGATATAGATATAGATATAGATATAGATATAGATATAGATATAGATATAGATATAGATATAGATATAGATATAGATATAGATATAGATATAGATATAGATATAGATATAGATATAGATATAGATATAGATATAGATATAGATATAGATATAGATATAGATATAGATATAGATATAGATATAGATATAGATATAGATATAGATATAGATATAGATATAGATATAGATATAGATATAGATATAGATATAGATATAGATATAGATATAGATATAGATATAGATATAGATATAGATATAGATATAGATATAGATATAGATATAGATATAGATATAGATATAGATATAGATATAGATATAGATATAGATATAGATATAGATATAGATATAGATATAGATATAGATATAGATATAGATATAGATATAGATATAGATATAGATATAGATATAGATATAGATATAGATATAGATATAGATATAGATATAGATATAGATATAGATATAGATATAGATATAGATATAGATATAGATATAGATATAGATATAGATATAGATATAGATATAGATATAGATATAGATATAGATATAGATATAGATATAGATATAGATATAGATATAGATATAGATATAGATATAGATATAGATATAGATATAGATATAGATATAGATATAGATATAGATATAGATATAGATATAGATATAGATATAGATATAGATATAGATATAGATATAGATATAGATATAGATATAGATATAGATATAGATATAGATATAGATATAGATATAGATATAGATATAGATATAGATATAGATATAGATATAGATATAGATATATATATATATATATATATATATATATATATATATATATATATATATATATATATATATATATATATATATATATATATATATATATATATATATATATATATATATATATATATATATATATATATATATATATATATATATATATATATATATATATATATATATATATATATATATATATATATATATATATATATATATATATATATATATATATATATATATATATATATATATATATATATATATATATATATATATATATATATATATATATATATATATATATATATATATATATATATATATATATATATATATATATATATATATATATATATATATATATATATATATATATATATATATATATATATATATATATATATATATATATATATATATATATATATATATATATATATATATATATATATATATATATATATATATATATATATATATATATATATATATATATATATATATATATATATATATATATATATATATATATATATATATATGTGGCTGTATATAACACTATGCTTTATATTATCATGAAAAATAATATTTTTTCCCAAAAAAACTAACAAACAATAACACAAAACTGGCAATTAAATCGGAAGCTCATCAATGCACATCGACGGCGACCTATTTAGCGTCGGCGATTTGTTTACAAAGTCATTGTCATTCTTCTCGGCGCACTTAACCATTGTGGCGAGTTGTTCCTGATTAGTATACCCAAGTCCCGTAGCATGCTTTGTTAATGACGTCACTGGTGCCATTCTTGTGTAGCATTGCAAAATATATCTGATTTTGAGTTGAAAGCTAATTAAAGACTTATTCAAATGATTGTTTTTAAGTTTGAATTTTCTTGTTAATCATTATTAACCCGCGCACTGCAGGGTTGGTTGGTTCCGCCCCCCCCCCCTCCTCAGGTTTTTCAAAGATAACGAAAAAAACGGCGGCGCGCAGCGCCGCCGGGTTTTGATACACCTGTTAGGACATCAATTGCGCACACTTTGAGAAAAAAAAATATGCTCGGGTCATCTAAGGTCAGGTCACCAGACCAGGTCAAGTGACCCCACCACCAAAAATGTTTGCAGTTGTGCCAAAGCCAGAGTTTTTCACCGATCAGGTTGAAACTTACGGGATGTCATGAGGGCATCAGTACTTACAATTCGTTTAACTCGGAATTTTGATATCGGTGACCTAAGGTCAGGTCAATTTCGTAACCTCCCCATAATAAGTCAATGGGGAAATATACAAATGCTTCCTATTTCAAGGATAGGCTTGGTACTAGTCCAATTACTTCTGGATCATGTTATTATAGGATATTATTGATGATACAAGTGCAAGTTTTGTCCAGTGACCCCTATTGGGTCATTTGAGGTCATGCGAGGTCACCATCACTTTTTTTGTCAATAACTCTCGACATAACGAAGATAGAGAAGTAAAACAGACATCAATGTGTTTGTCTCGTCGAGACACGTCTTCCCATATGCAACATGCCCTACTTGGGGGACCACTTGACCTTGACCTTAAATACAATTGCTAAATTGACTTCACAAGGTCACCATATATATATCATTCAAAGGGCCTTGACAAGATAAACACAATGGCGTTAACAGTTTTCCGTTATCTTTATTAAGTAAAAAGTTAATAGCAAAAAACGATTTAGCAAAAAAAATGCATTTTTATTTTTTTTATTTATTTATTTATTTATTTATTTATTTATTTATTTAACATCATCGCCGACGGGGTGAACCATTTATGGGCGAAGTCACACAGATAAAACCACACGCATTCACATACTTAAAAGATCACATTACATCCCTCACCCATAACCATCTATAACTATAATAATACAAAAGATCACCTAGAAGATCCTCTATAATACAAAAGCGATGGTTAAAAGCTGTTAAATGACACAAATGGATTTAAAATATAAGAATAAAATACGAAATAAGATATATGTGATGAAATAGTGAAGATAAAATAGCAAAAATGAAGACAAAGGTAAAAATTAAAACGAATATAAAATTAAATAGAAATAAAAAGTAACAATAGTTACACACAGCAATACCTATCACATTTCGACACCGGTGACAAATAAAACGTACATAGCGCGTATAGACTACCTACTTACAATGAAGCGACATATGACCTTACTTTGCCACGAAATGATGAGAGAGTGTCTGATAACAGGTCCACCGTGGAACATTTATCTACGAGCCTATTAGCCAGTCTAGGCAGCCTCACACAAATGCCTTCTCTCACAGTTGACACCCTGGCATATGGAATGCTGAACAGAGTTCGAGATTGTTGTCTTGTGGCGCGGCAGGGTAGTTTGAGTGAGAATGACTGTAATATAAATGATGAACGGATTTTGCCACGGATTTTGGATTTTGAACGGATAAGTTTACCTCTGGAGCCTCAAATATTGACCTGAGATCAAATCTGAGGACATCTCAGCGATTACAAATTGCACTGGCTGTCGTTTGCTTTTTTTCCGTTTGTTTCTAACTATCATCGTTTCTGAGATATATGGGAATTTCTGGAGCGATGTCCTAAAACAGGAAAAAAAACAGGAAAATTTGACCTTTGATGACCTCTGGTGACCTCAATTTTGACCTGACTTAAAAAAACACTGAAATACTTTCGATATAACATGTATGAAGCTATCAAATGCCTTTTTCCGCTTCTCGCTACGTTGCGTAGTTTTCGAGATCTCAGGGGGGGGGGGCGGAAATCAACCCCCTGCAGTTCGTGTTCGGCGCAAAGCCCCTGCAGTGCACGGGTTAAGCTTCATGCGATAATCTCTTTCGCTATTTTGGATGACGCGATTTTCTAAGACGTATAGTTATGTCATTAATAATTGTGCAAATGGTCTCACTGATAAGTTGCTGTTTTATTGCTATTCGATTTATCTCGTAAGCTTCTTGGTTGTTTGGTTTAATTTTTAGCGCATTGTTTTGCTCTCTGTGTGGTTAACAAGAAAGTGTCTCGGTTAGGATCCTTCGCGAATGTTATTCCCGGCAAGCGGCTCAGTAGGGCATGCCGTGTGGTCTTCATGGTTTATTAAAGGTATTTTATCACTGTATTTCATAGTAGTTGACACTTCAGAAACTTGTGACGTAAAAATATTGTATCCAAATTCCAATATGCATTTCCCTCACCTTTTGCTGTTGTGGCGCAGTGCCGAGTGCTATGCGAATACTAGCTTGCCTGGGGTTCAATTCATTCCGCCCTTATTTTATTCGAGTTGGCATAGTTTGCATGTTGTTGTTATTCATGACTTATACTGACAGTCAGTCATGCATCACGGATGCTTCACGGATCACAGCGCTGCTCGAACGCACGCTAGTAGCGCTTTCGTTCTCCATGGCAACCAGGCGTGAGCCAATGAAAAGCCAGAACGTATTCCCTTTCTGGCTTTTGATTGGCTGACGCCTGGTTGCCATGGAGAACGAAAGCGCTACTAGCGCTACTAGCGTGTGTCCGAGCAGCGCTCAGTTTGATCGGAAGCGTCACAGAGCCTCCAAAAATGCCGCACTCGATGTAAACAATGGTAGGGAAGGACGAATTTGTCAATGACCTTCATGAAGTACACAAGGTACTTGTTTTGTATTTTTTCCAAACTTACAACTTTGAATTTGGGAATAATTTTATTTAAAGGGAAATAATGACCTTTTGATTTTGTTAGCAACAATTTCTTAGGCTACCGTTGTTTTTAAAATTATTTTATTTAAATTTAAGAATTGAATAAATTGATTCCCAAATTCAAAGTTGTAAGTTTGGAAAAAATACAAAACAAGTACCTTGTGTACTTCATGAAGGTCATTGACAAATTCGTCCTTCCCTACCATTGTTAACATCGAGTGCGGCATTTGTGGAGGCTCTGCGACATTTCCGATCAAACTGAGCATTGCTCGGACACCCGCTAGTAGCGCTTTCGTTCTCCATGGCAACCAGGCGTCAGCCAATCAAAAGCCAGAAAGGGAATACGTTCTGGCTTTTCATTGGCTCACGCCTGGTTGCCATGGAGAACGAAAGCGCTACTAGCGTGCGTTCGAGCAGCGCTCTGATCCGTGAAGCAATCCGTGAAGCATCCGTGATGCATGACTGACTATCAGTATAAGTCATGAATAACAACAACATGCAAACTATACCAACTCGAATAAAATAAGAGCGGAATGAATTGAACCCCAGGCAAGCTAGTATTCGCAAAGCACTCGGCACTGCGCCACAATAGCAAAAGGTGAGGGAAATGCATATTGGATACAATATTATTACGTCACAAGTTTCTGAAGTGTCAACTACTATGAAATACAGTGATAAAATACCTTTAATAATGATTAACAAGAAAATTCAAACTTAAAAACAATAATTTGAATAAGTCTTTAATTAGCTTTCAACTCGAAATCAGATATATTTTGCAATGCTACACAAGAATGGCACCAGTGACGTCATTAACAAAGCCTGCTACGGGACTTGGGTATACTAATCAGGAACAACTCGCCAAGTGCGCCGAGATGGTTAAGTGCGCCGAGAAGCATGACAATGACTTTGTAAACAAATCGCCGACGCTAAATAGGTCGCCGTCGATGTGCATCGATGAGCTTCTGATTTAATTGCCAGTTTTGTGTTATTGTTCGTTAGTTTTTTGGGGATTTTTTTTTATTTTTCATGATAAAATAAAGCATAGTGTTATATACAGCCACAGACAAACTATACACAACTCCTAATGTTGAAAACTAATGAATCGATTTTAACAAATTGAGGGTCGCAACCACTAACTATGCCGCGTTGATGTGCATCGATGAGCTTCCGATTTTATTGCCACTTTTTGCAATGGCTGTTAGTTTTAGAAGATCGCCGGGCATATAATCACAACAAGCAGAACGCACAATATATTTTCCACTCCATTGCGTAAAAAAACAATACGGGAAAAGCCCGCAGTTTGATGAGGACCAAAAGTACTTGACAAAAGGTCAGAAATAGTGCAAGTACCGGTCGTTTAAAGTGTGGAACGCTTATCAACTTTAACTTGAAATATCTTTCGGTAGGAAAGTTTTCATGCAAAATGTGATGAATTTACAATATATTTTGATCTCGTCTGGCGATTTCAAGTGCTAACTCCATTTTAGTGGGAAAAGGTCATTATTTCCCTTTAATTCTTAAATTTAAATAAAATATTTTTAAAACCATAACGGTAACCTAAGAAATTGTTGCTAACAAAATCAAAAGTCATTATTTCCCTTTAAGCCCGAATACCAAAATAAGGTGACCGGCCCAAATCGCGGAGAAAAAAAATGGGGTTACCTTTTTGCCACAAAACTATCCCCCCCCCCCTCCCCCCCCCCCCAAGGAGAGAGGCTGGACTGCCAGTGCACCTGATGAACACGAGCATTTGCTTGCGCCGCTTTAAGCGCAAATGGTGAGGCCTACCATTTCTGCCACGCCACATTTAATACCTTTTTTTGACCTTCAGAGGTCATCAAAGTTTATTAGGTCACAGGCTGACCTCCTCAGAATCTGATAAAAAAAAATATGCACACATGCAGTTTGACATGCTGATTACGATGCTGAAGTCTGTTTGGCGCCACATTTAATACTTTGATCTCCAGAGGTCATCAAAATCTCTGAGGTCACAGGTTGATCTCCTCAGAATTCGCCCGCATGTCGCACACTTATGCAGTTTTAGGAGCCATTTACAAAGATGAAGTTCGTTGGGCGCCACATTTCATACTTTGACCTCTAGAGGTCATCAAAGTTTCTGAGGTCGCAGGGTAACCCCCTCATAATCAGATGCAAATTGGTGTACACATGCAGTTTTACATGCTGATTACGATGCTGAAATCTGTTAGGCGCCACATTTAATACTTTGACCTTCAGAGCTCATCAAAGTTTCTGAGGTCACAGGGTGACCCCCGCATAATTTAGCCAAACTTAGTGTACATACGCAGTTTGACACGCTGATTACGATTCTTAAGTCTGTAAGACGCCACATTTAATACTTTGGCCAGCTTCACATTCGAATGGACATTCGGACTCCCTCGGAAATCGCTCTAATTTCGTGCACTTATGCAGTGTGACCAGCCACTTACAATGGTGAAGTCCGTTGAGCCAGTGGCGGATCTAGGTTTCGAGTTTGGGGGGCAAAATATTGCGCGCTGTTTCGTCAGCGAGAAGTTGTTGACGGGGTGGGGGGGGGGGGGGGGGCGTGGGGGCGTCGGGTCATCAGCGCAGAGTCGTTGCGCGTGGGTGGCGTTGGTTCGTCATCGCGAAAAATCGTTGAGCAGTGGGGGGGGGGGGGGCGTCGGGTCTTCAGCGGGAAAGGTCTTTGTTGTGCAGGGGGGGGGGGGAGGTGGCGCCAGGTCGTTAGCACGAAAGAGTCGTTGAGCAGGGGAGGGGGTAAATCTCGCCTTCCCGGAACAAAAATTACAACCTCCCGGAACGGTTGTCGGGGATATGCATTTACTTCCCAATTTTTCGTTTGGGGGGCGGGCAATTGGGGCATTCCAGGAAAGATCGACCAAAACAATCTCTAAATAACATCCTGCATCTCATATTTCGATAAAACTGTGTGGGGTTAAGTGTCTGGGGTTATCTGGGCTGTTGATTCACGCTGTGGAATTGTACCCTCGTCTGTCACATGGTTTTCGAGTTACAGCCTGAGGTAAACTTTGTAATGTCAAGCAAAACTCTAATTTTCAGCGGACAATATCTCCCATCTAAACTAGTAAAACGCCTTAATCGGCGGTAACCGAGCGGTATCTGTTGCTTACCTGGGACAAATTACATACAAATGAAGTTGTTACCGAGCGGGCACGAAGCACCCGTGAGGTTTCTCTTCAACTTACTAGACAAATTTGCATTTGACCCGGCCCGAACCGGTCCGAACCGGCCCGACCCGGCCATGCAGACGCTTTTTGGAAGCTAATAACTTTGCATCCACTGCTCCGATTGAGATCGGGTTTTCACCATTGGATAGGACCATCAAATCTATTTGGATTTTGTCATGGTGCGTTCTGATAGGGATGGTACCACAGCGCGTGGCAACCGCAGACGTCGAAATGAACAAAAATCGTTCTTGATCAAAAATGGCTTGATTTATCTAAGCATTCGTTTTGTATACGCTGAACCAGGCAGCGCTCAGGACTACTCCCTTTTGGCGGATTCGAGAAAGGAGATAATGCACAATGTAATAAAAGTACATTTTTATGTTGGCATGCATGGAGGCCTGGCAATTTTTATGGAGGACTAAAAGGACTAAAAGGAATATGTGTTACTACCACGTGTGCTCCCGTACCGTTTCATATTTCAAACCTGTTTTAGCTTTACCAGTGCGCGCCCGCTCGGTCATCGCCCAAAAAGGCGTTTTACTGGTATTAAATTTTTCAAGATTTTCTTTCTCGAATCCGCCAAAAGGGAGTACGTCCTGAGCGCTGCAAGCTTCATTGCATAAATTAATGCTTAGATAAATCAGACCATTTTTTATCAAGAATGATTTTGGTTAATTTCGATGTTTGCATGTGCCACGCGCTAGGGTACCACCCCTATCAGGACGCACTATGCAAAAATAAAAATGTATTTGATGGTCCTATCCAATGGTGAAAACCCGATCTCAATTGGAGCAGTGGTTGCAAAGTTATAAGCTTCCGAAAAGCGTCTGTACGGCCAGTTCGGGTCGGGGTCAGATGTAACTTTGTCTAGTAAGTTGACGAGAAACCTCACGTGCGCTTCGCGCCCGCTCGGTAATAATTATTTTATGTATTTATGGCGATTCTCGGCGAACTCCAGAGTGTGGCTATTCTAACGCCGCGTCAGTACGTTGGCAAGCACAAGGACACCCAGTAAAAGCACAGCGAGTCATATAAACCTATAAACCAGTAAAACGCCTTTTTAGGCGATGACCGAACGGGCGCGCTCTGGTAAAGGTAAAACAGGTTTGGAATATGAAACATTAAGGAAGCACACGTGGTAGTAATACATAGCCCTTTGAGTCCTTTTAATCCTCCAGAAAAATTGCCAGGCCTCAATAAATGCCAACATAAAAATCAAGTTGTTTTAAATTGTTCATGATCTCCTTTTTCGAATCCGCCAAAAGGGAGTACGTCCTGGGTGCTGCATGCTTCATCGTATGAAATCATGCTTAGCATACTAAAGCCATTTTTGATCACAAATTATTTTCATTTATTTCGACCTTTGCGTGTGCCAACTTCCACGCGCTTTGGTACCACCCCTATCAGAACGCACCATACCAAAAACAAAATTGATTTGATGAAACTATCCAATGGTGAAAACCCGATCTCAATCGGAGCAGTGATTGAAAAGTTATTATATTCCGAAAAGCGTCTGTACGGCCAAGTCGGGCCGATTCGGGCCGGTTCGGGCAGGGCCAAATGTAAATTTGTCTAGTAAGTTGACGAGAAACCTCACGGGCGTTTCGCGCCCATCAGAATCATCAGGAACAATATATTAGTATGACGTAATCATTTTTGGGAAATTCTGCAATTTAAAAACGTGATCTCAGGTCAAATCACGTGATTTTATTATGTGGTCTTTTACAATTGGGATTGTTTTTCCATGCCAGAATGGACATCGATTCATAAACCTTCGATGTTGACAAAATTGGTGATAGTTTTTTCTTCTAAATATAATATTTATATTTTTTGTATTTATAAAAATCATGGTCACCAGCACGTCTTTAGTAATAACTTTGCACGTAATTGTGCTAGCGAGCTCAATTAAACGGCATTATGCTTATCTCGTCGACCTGCTTTCAATGATATACATCAGCCTTGCATTCGCTCTGTGACCTCAAGGTCACGTGGCCAGAGGTGCAGTCCACGTCAGATCGACCAAACCATAACATCCTACTTTTCACATTTCGATTGAACTAGGTGTTGGGGGTTATCTGGGCCGTACATTAACGCTGTAAAATTTTCAGCCCCGTCCGTCGAATGGTTTTCGAGTTATAACCTCAGGCATCTATTAACCCGCGCACTGCAGGGGGGTTGATTTCCGCCCCCCCCCCCCAGGTTTTTCGCGGATAGCTAAAAAAACGGCGGCGCGCAGCGCCGCCGGGTTTTGACACACCTGTTAGGACATCAATTGCGCACACTTTGAGAAAAAAATATCCTCGGGTCATCTCAGGTTAGGTCACCAGACCAGGCCAAGTGACCCCACCTCCAAAAATGTTTGCAGTTGTGCCAAAGCCAGAGTTTCTCACCAATCAGTTTGAAACTTACAGGATGTCATGAGGGCATCAGTACTTACAATTCGTTTATCTCGGAGTTTTATATCGGTGACCTAAGGTCAGGTCAATTTCAAAACCTCCCCATAATAAGTCAATGGGGAAATATACAAATGCTTCCTATTTCAAGGATATGCTTGATATTAGTCCAATTACTTCTGGATCATGTTATTATGGGATATTCTTGATGATCCAATTGTAAGTTTTGTTCAGTGACCCCTATGGGGTCATTTGAGGTCATGTGAGGTCACCATCACTTTTTTTGTCAATAACTCACGGCATAATGAAGATAGAGATGTATTACAGACATACATGTGTTTGTCTCGTCGAGACACGTCTTCCCATATGCAACATGCCCTACTTGGGTCACCACTTGACCTTGACCTGAGTTCAAATTTTTAAGCGGACTTAACAAGGTCACCATGTAGATTATTTGAAGCGCCTTGACGAGATAAACACAATGGCGTAAACAGTTTTTCGTTATCTTTATTAATGCAAAAGTTGATAGCGAAAACCGATTTTGGAAACAACTTTTTTACCTCTGGAGCCTCAAATATTAACCTCAGATCAATTTTGAGGACAACTTGCCGATTGAAAATTTAACTGGCTGGCGTTTGCTTTTTCCGTTTGTTTCTAACTAGCATAGTTTCCAAGATATATGGGAATTTCTGGAGCGATGTCCTAAAACAGGAAAAAAATGGAACATTTGACCTTTGATGACCTCTGGTGAACTCAATTTTGACCTGACCTAAAACAAAACTAAAAACTTTCGATAGAACTTGTATCAAGCTATCAAATGAAGTTTTCCGCTTGTCGCTACGTAGCGTAGTTTTCGAGATCTCACGGGGAGGGGCGGAAATCAACCCCCCTGCAGTTCGTGTTCGGCGCAAAGCCACTGCAGTGCGCGGGTTAATGTCGCACAAAGCTTTAATTTTCTTCGGGCGATATATATCGGCATATATCCTATAAATAATTCGAATTATATAAAACTATGCATCATCAGAATCGACGTTAACCACAAATTAATGTAATGTAATCTTGTGTGAGAACTCGAATGGAAAGGTGTCGAAATTTTGGCATGTGACCTCAGGTCTGGCCACGTGATTTAGTTATGTTCTCAGTTAAAATTCGTGATTTTTCTTAGGTGGAATAGGAGGGTGCAAGCCCTTTGAATCGCGTGCCAACCTATTCCGCTCAGTGATCAAGATCACATGATGACATTAAATATTTCGCCGATAGAGGCGTCTGTGTGTCCTCAAGATATCACATTTTCTCATCTCTAATTCCAGACCGAGAATGTTGTGAAGATAGCTTAAAAGTGTCTGAAGAAAAACGTCCAACTGAGCCAAATAAAACGAAAAATGTCAACAAATTATCTCAGGGGACATGACCTTGATGTCATGATATGCATCATTGAATGCAGCTCGACGAGACTAATATAATACCGTTGAGTTAAGCTCTCTAGCACAATACTTGTGTGCAAAGTCATTACCAAAGACCATGATTTTTCCAAATAAAAAATAAATATTTAGAGGAAAAACCTATCTCCAATTTCTTTCCATCGAAGGCCAATATATCGAAGTCGATTCTGGCAAGAAACAGATTCCGAATTATAAATAGCCACATGATAAAATCACGTGAGCTGACCTAAGATCACATGTAAAAATTTCAAATTTTTCGTATTTCGAAAAATGATTTATCCGCCCACTATACCAAGACAAAAATCACAACCTGCCGGATCGGTTTGGGGGGGGGGGGGGGGCAAAACATACGTTTGCCTACCGATATTTCGTTTGGGGGGGAGCAGTTGTATATTTTGCTCAACCGTAGATCCGCCACTGCGTTGAGCGCCACATTTAATACTTTGGCCTCTTGAGGTCATCGAAGTTGTTAAGTTCACCAGATATCACGGTGAATTTGAAGAATTTGAAGATCATCCCTCATAATTGGATAATAATTGGTGCACCCGTGTAGTTTGACATACTGATTACGATGCTGAAGTCTGTTCGGCGCCACATTTAATACTTTGACCTCCAGAGGTCATCAAAGTTTCTGAGGTCTCAGGGCGACCCCTCAGAATCTGATCAAAATCGATGTGCACATGCAGTTTGGCCTGCTGATTACGATGCTCATGTTTGTTCGGCGCCACATTTAATACTTTGACCTCCAGAGGTCATCACAGTTTCTGGGGTCACAGTGTGACTCCCTCATAATATAATCAACATTGGTGTACACATGCAGTTTGACTTGCTGATTACGATGCTGAAGTCTGTTCGGCGCCACATTTAATATTTTGACTTCCAGAGGTCATCACAGTTTCTGAGGTCACAGGGTGACCCCCTGAGAATTTAACCAAACTTGGTGTACATATGCAGTTTGACACGCTGATTGCGATTCTGAAGTCTGTTTGGTGCCACATTTAATACTTTGGCCAGCTTCACATTTGAAAGGACATTCGGACTCCCTCGGAATTCGCTCTTATTTCGTGCACTTTGCAGTGTGACAAGCCACCTAAAATAGTGAAGTCTGTTTTGCGCCACATTTAATTCTTCGTCCTCTAGAGGTCATCGAAGTTGAAAAGTTCACCAGAGGTCACGGGGTGACCCCCTCATAATTTGATCAGAATTGGTGCACCCGTGTAGTTTGACATACTGATTATGATGCTGAAGTCTGTTTGGCGCCACATTTAATACTTTGACCTCCAGAAGTCATCGAAGTTTTTGGAGGTCACAGGGTGACCCCCTCAGAATCTGATTAAATTGGTGTGTACACGTGCAGTTTGACATGATTATTAACGATGCTGAGTCTGGTTGCCGCCACATTTAATACTTTGACCTTCAGAGCAGGGGGCTGATCCAGGATTTGTCAAGGGGGGGGGGGGGGGGCGACAGGGCATAGGGTCGCATTTTTTCCCGGGGAACAGGGGCGCATTTTTTTCTCCGGGGAACAGTGGGCGCATTTTTTTCCGGGAAATTTGGGCGCCGTTTCTTCAAACATGCACAGGGGCGGATCTAGGATTTTTTTTCCGAATGGGGTGGGCGGCTGACCCAGGGGGCGGCATTTTCGCCGGACAAAGGGGACCCCATGGGTCTAGAGGGGCGTTAAATGATAATTAATAACATACATTTTCCTGCATTAAAAAAAAAATCTTACGCTTACTCATTTGCAGTTTGGCACTTCGAAAAAGCAAAATTATAGATGTATTTTTATGATACTGAATTTATGTGTAGTACTCTCACATGTAGGGTATGCCGTCCGTCAGTAGCACGCATTTTCGTCAGTAGCACGTATATTCGATTGCGATCATGGATGTGACTAATTCTTGTCACGGCTAGGTCACTCACCTCTCTCTGGCCTGCCGAAATATACCCCCCCCTCTCTCTCTCTCCCTCTCTGACCTGCCAAAATAGCCAAAATCACCCCCCCCTCTCCTCTCTGACCTGCCGAAATATACCTAGCTCTATCTTTGCCTGAATCTATCTCTGATGGATAAGATGTTCGAGTTGATGCATGAGGCTGGCGCCGCGACTCGTGCTAACTCGTCCTATTTACCCTTGACTGGGATGACCTGCGTCGGTGGCAGCGGCCTGAGTAAGATGAACAGGGGCGCAGACAGGGGGGTGACAGGGGGCACGTGCCCCCACCCCCCCCCCCCCATTGGGTCGAGGGGCCCGAAGGGCCCCTCGGCCCAATGGGAGAGAGGCCTCGGCCCCTCAGCCCAACTCCTATGATAGGTTTCGACGTACAACATACAGTACCTTATGCTGCATTAATTCTACGGTCTTTTTCGCAAAAGTTCAATGAAATTTGATGTAGCACTTTGGGAGATCATGACGTTTTTAATGACGTCATGACACGCCATTTTTGGTCGAAAAACGATAAATGTTTGACAAATCGTAGAAAATCGAGTTTTGAAGCATATTGTAAATGAAAAACGTCTAAAAGAAAGGAAATGGCATTCTCTTCAAAACTACTATCTCAGATTTGCGAAAGTTTGGTTTTTGACTCCTCCTAAAAATAAAAATATAAAAATATTTCCCAGAAAACTTTTCACATTTTTTCTTTCTTGAAGATATGAAAAACGGAATATATCTGAGTGAACTCATCATCATCATCAGCATTTGTATTGGGCGTCACACATACATATATAGTAAGGCGACAAAATTACAATCCGAGACCCCAATGAGTCAATAGGCCCGGGAACAAGGGGGGAGGAAGTGGGGAGAGGGGGTATTTGCCCTCCCTTCGCCCACGGCGAAGCCCACGCCCACGCCCACCCGTGACACTGCTGTCACCGTGCCCCTGCCCGGGCCACCCCTGCCAAGGCCTCCCCTGCCCGGGCCGCCGCCGCCCACCGCCTCTGATGCCGGGCCGGTGCAGCCGCCTCCGCCGCCGCCACTGCAGCGCGCCGCGCTGCAGCTCCGGGCGGTGCCGGCGGCTCCGGTGCCGGCCCGCCACTCGAGGCACCACGGCGCTCTGAGCGACCCCGTCGCCAGCCAGAGCGCCTTATCGAGCTGATGTAAACAGTAATCGCACCGTACGGTCTTCTTTCTCGTGGTGTTTTATTTTGACCTTATGTTTATGCACGTCACCCGCCGGTTGACTGGTGGGGGGGGGGGGGGGGGGGGGGGGGGGGGGGGGGGGGGGTGTGAGTCTGATCGGTTAGCCGAGTCCTCCGCTAGGTGGCAGTGCGCTTGCGGGAGAAATACAGTCTTCTCTGAGTCGCCGACGCGTTGTGGAGCTGGCGGCTACTACGGACTCGAACAGTTTTTACAGATATTTTTAATTATAACCACTGTAACTGAATATCAAGAGTTGCAGGAAATGGTTATAATCTATAATATGTTTAATTAATGTTTGTAAAATTTAGTTTAGAAACTGACTTTATGAAATTGATGCCTCATTTTAATTAATTTTGTATTTGTTTCACCACCAAGGCATCATTAAACCATAAAACAGTAAAAATTTACTCAAGCAAGTGGTAGGTTCCATCTGTATAACACCTTGTAAGTTTGTATGTGTATTATTCAATATCATGATTTCTTGTTCTCTTTTCCAGAACCTTTTCTGTGGCATCTGCCATCTCCTGGAGGAGACATCACAACAGGCCGAGTGCAAGACCTTTGTAATTCGTGAACTGCCGTCCATCCAAGGGCGTCGCTACCTTCTAAAGTTTGTGGGGTGGGGGCGGAGCCGGAGGCATTTGAAGTAGATGTTGGCGGATTACGCGGCCGACAGCCCTGCCCGTAAGGTGCTGCCACCTCTCGGCGCAGCCGCCACTGTGTCTGCCGGCCGCTGCGGATAGGTGTCGCTGCAGCGGATGACGTGAGTCGCCGCCGGCTATTAGCGAGGGACGTGACAGTGCGAAGCGATGAGTGTGGCGGGCGGTTGTGAGGGTGTTGCGTTTTGGATGGCGGACGCGATGGTGCGTCGCGTGTTTGCGGCCTAGCTGCGGTCCAGTCACGTGTTGTGGGGCTTGGGCTTGTGAAGTTTGCTCGACTGTTTGTAATTGCAGAGTGAATACAGTCCCAAGTCGTGAACAGACGATTCTTGCCATGCAACAACGCCCATAGGCGTAATGTTAAAATCTGAAAAATGTTCGCCCCCCACCTCCGACGCCTATGCGTCCGTCTCTTGCCGAAATCCAGCGTTGAGTAAAAAACCAATGCAGCAGTGTCGACGATGGGTGCGTTGTGTGGGTACCTTCGGGCAGCAGCCACCTTGGCGGTATCGGACTTGCGGACAACGGACAACACGAAGGGTCGAATGTGGAGCGTGTTTCGGAACAGACCGATGCCAGTGAAACCGGTGCTGGGAGGTGGTGGATGTGTCGGCATGAGCAGACCTACGGTACACCGCCAACTACACACTTTCAAGCTTCATATATGTGCACTTAATTTCAGGGAAACACTTATCGTGATCCGAGTAATTCGGTGAAGTGTTGATAATCCAGCTATTACTGTTATAACAATACTAAAATAATAAATGATAAAACTGAACTCTGAAGCATAAAGTACCTGTGAAGGCTCGTGGGAGGTGTGAAAAGATGAGGAACGGAGGCACTTAATGCTATAAATGGGCACATGTTTGATGGTGAACGTAATTATCAATAACGTGTATAATATAGAACGTCAATCTCAGGTAGGAAGCACAAATGACACACTAACAGTCACACGCCTATGCCTATACCATCAGACTGATGCCTATACAGTTAACCCATATTAGTGACAGGCTCCTGGCTACCCTATTAGTAGCAGTGGGGCTGATTCGCCCCCCCCCCCGGAGATCTAGAAATCTACTAGTCCATTTTCAAAATTCAAACGGGTAACTCCACTCAAACTGATCTGCATTCTAAAAAAAAAATTGCCGACAGGCGTCAAAATGCACAAATTTTTATAACTTTTTTTGTTTAAAAAAATCCCTCTTAACTCCTAGTTCTATAGACCGATTTTGACAACACTTATATGGATCGACAGCAAATTAATACAAAATTTATAAATCCTGGCACATTTGAAAATTCAAAATTCGTAGGCGTTTCCAGGACCTCAGAAATCTCAGAAAATTTCAGAAGCCTACGTCCAGCCATTTCGGAGATAACACACACACACACACACACACACACACACACACACACACACACAACACACACACACACACACACACACACACACACACACACACACACACACACACACACACACACACACACACACACACACACAACCCACACCCCACACCCACACCCACACCCACACCCACACCCACACCACACCCACACCACACCCACAACCCACACCCGCACACCCACACCCACACCCACACCACACCCACACCCACACCCCACACCCACACCCACACCCACACCCACCACCCACACCCACACCCACACACCCCACCCACACCCACACCCACACCCACACCCACACCCACACCCACACCACACCCACAACACCACCCACACCACACCCACACCCCACCCACACCCACACCCACACCCCACACCCACACCCACACCCACACCCACACCCACACCACACCACACCCACACCCACACCACACCCACACCCACACCCACACCCACACCCACACCACACCCACACCACACCCACACCCACACCCACACCCACACCCACACCCACACCCACACCCACACCCACACCCACACCCACACCCACACCCACACACCCACACCCACACCCACACCCA
>JAXIVJ010018574.1:0-22764 GCA_036785665.1 Chirona hameri
TTTCCCGATTTGTTTAGCAATCATACGATAAATTTCGACATACATTTTGTTTAGAGAAAAATATTGTTCACCATGAAATCACTTCAACGAGAAACAACGTGTTGGTCTCGGCTTAGGAAGGGATAAGCAGCACTCGTTGCGGTAGCTCGAATCGCCCTGGGACGTAGACAGAAACAGTGGCGCCAAAGGACCTTGCGTCGCGCCGAAACCAGTGTACCGTGCGTGCTAACGCTTTTCTGTTACACAACTGTTGAAGAGGGGGATGTCGGAATGTTTGTCTTACATGAAGAACGCATCTGAGGTTACCTTTTTATCGCATTGGCTACAAGTTTGCAGAGCAGCTCGCCAGAAAGAGGCATGTTTGCTGGCCTTTGCGGCTTACTCTTGCTATGCAATTGCAGCAAATTGCTGTCATTCGTGACATTTATATGCAAAAAAAATCCGCTACGCAACATTGCCAGCATTCGCATCAACTATCTACTATGAATTGCAATTAAGCATTCTTCATCGTGCGCAAAAATCGACCCTTTCAATCAACGACAAAAGCACCTGGGCCCAGCATGATTTTGATGAAGCTGCATCGTTACATGGCAGAATGCTGCATACGGCGGCCATAGAAAGGCGGCCTTGACAGACCGCAAGCGTTCTGTCCGCTTAACGGTCATCCGTCATGTTCCTTTGATCTTGCCGACGGTCCCGGCCACGTGACCCGGTGGCATGATGGCGTCATTCGGTGGCATGGTGACGTCGTCCGTCATGTCACGTGACGTCGCGTGGGACGTCGGTGACACCCGGACCGGTGACACGTGCATGGGTCACTAGTCACCCGGCGCCCGGCAGAGCGGTGACCCGTGACATTACGGTGACAAAACGGCGACTTTGGGTATGCATGTTGCATGCTGTTTGCAACTGTATAAGTGCTTTGTGCACATTGTTCGTGAAAATTGTTAGTAGAATTCCGGAAGACCATCGGCGGCGATAGAGATTAAAGACTTGTTGAGGAGTAGATGATTCTATTGCGATAAAGATGAGAAAGATGACAGTAGAAAACGTTGAGTGGCGGCGTCGAACGGGTGGCCGCACACTCCGGGTACGTCGGCGGCTGCGTCAGCCGCGTAATCGCGGCGACAGGGAGAGCATACAGCGGCGAGGCGGCAAAGGTGCGTTCTCGCTAACACATACTGCTTGTAAACTGTACTTATACTGCTGCCAATAACTGTCTGTGCTTGGTATACATAGATAAAATTCACTTCAACGGCTTTTCAAAACAAGTCATGCCTTCATAAATTACGCATTCCACGATTTATATGACGTAACATATGTGCGCACGCGTTTCGCACCGCTTGGACACATTACTTTGCATTGATTGCCAGTTTTTTAATATAAAATATGTTATATGTGCCAAAAACTTTAGCGACTGCACCTATTTTTGGGCATGATGCCTGTTGGTGTTCTTATCAATAAACAAACAAACATAAACAAATATCACAGTTGGAAGCGTCTGCCTGCGCTTTCTGCACGAACAGGTGCTGTCCTCCAATCTCACCCCTCTCTTTCTCTCTGAACCACCTGCTCCTTCCCGTACCCGTGCAAACCACTTGGCCACACCACATCCCGCGTGAACAAACATGGCGGGCGCAGCGCGCTCCGGATCTGCGGCGATCCGCCAATCAGCGCGTCGCCCGCGGCGACGGCCGGCTGTTGTCCAGTGGCGCCACCTATTTAAGGCCGTGTCGCGAGGACAATGGGCGGGTGATCTATCACGGCGTGAAGGGCGGCGGACGAGCGCGGGGCGGACGTGGCGCGAACGTGGCGCAGACGTGGCGCAGACGCGACGAGAACAGTGGCGGGGCCAGGATTCGGGCAAAGGGGCTCCCACGCAACAAAAGTGGGCCTCTGAGACTAGACTTAGGACAAAAGTGGGCTCCCTCAGACTCCGGTGGTCCATTCGACTTTGCTGGGACCTAAAGCAAGTAGGTGCGGTGCGCAGTAGGTCAAAATGGGTCCTCTGTAGGTCAAAATGTCCCTCTAGGCTGTAAATGCTGAAATGGGCCCCTTTGAGGCTGAAATGGGCTGCTTAGGACCAGCCGAGCTCCTGGACGCCGGAATGGAACTTCTGTAGACACTCTGCTTTTGGCCCTGTCTAAGCTAAAGTGAGGTACCACGGCCCATGCCTCCCCTCTGGACCGCCACACGACCCATGCCTCCCCTCTGGACCGCCACACGACCCATGCCTCCCCTCTGGACCGCCACACGACCCATGCCTCCCCTCTGGACCGCCACTGGCACGCGAAGGGAGGTCCACAGAGTCGCTGACAGGCGCACCCGCCACCAGACACACCGCGAAACGGATCACCAGCAACTGGCTCTCAGGCCGCCGGGGCTGTCTTTTAGATCGCTGATAGATGGGGCTGCCAGAGGGATGAGTTGTACCCGCTGAATGGGTATTGTGAACACAGGGGATGTGAACGGATGCGGTGCCGCAGGACGGCTGCGGTACTGTGGCTGTGTGATGCGTGGTGATAGTAATGGTAAGGTATAGTAATATAGTAGGAATGGTAAGTGGTAAGTAATGGTTGTGTGGACCGTGGTGGTAGTAATGGTAAGCAATGCGGGCATTAATCACGTGACTTGACAGGCGTGGACTGCATGGGGTTCACACATCAAGGCGTGGATGTTTGTGAGTGCGAGATTGCTGATGAATGGTTTGGACGCAGCAGCGGGGTCTAGTGATGAGTTAATGGGGTATGTGTCGGCGGTTTTCAATATCCCTCATGTCATACATGCATCTCAGTGGTATTATATGTCATCGGACATTGTATATTGTATGAGATCCATTACACTCGCAATCTAAGCATCGTGTGACTGTCAAGATTTATATGTTTGGAGCTTGGATGCGTATTGGAATTGTAAAACTCATAGCATGAGAGTTTGTGCCTGGTTTACATTCAGATCCGGTTGACTTGAAAGCTGAACTGCCTGGATAGTTAATGTTCAGTTCCCATGCTGTGCTTGACCTTGGCAAAGCCAATAGCCATGTGTTCAGCTCACAATTTGATGTGGATGAATGCACTCAAAATGACAATGTCCCGTGCTTGGGTGCGCTTAATTTCGGCGATGCTCTGACTTAGCGAGATACCGTGCCAGTGGTGCTTCAGCGCGCTCTCGCGGATCCAAAACGGCCAAAGGTGCTTCAGCGCGCTCTCGCGGATCCAAAGCTTCAGCGCGCTCTCGCGGATCCAAAACGGCCAAAGGTGCTTCAGCGCGCTCTCGCGGATCCAAAGCTTCAGCGCGCTCTCGCGGATCCAAAACGGCCAAAAATATTTTTGAGGACCAAATCATCAGAAGTCTAACAAAATTCGTCAT
Organism: Chirona hameri; assembly: GCA_036785665.1. NCBI lineage: Eukaryota > Metazoa > Arthropoda > Thecostraca > Balanomorpha > Balanidae > Chirona > Chirona hameri. The sequence goes on from JAXIVJ010018574.1 coordinate 3,367, forward strand.
ATTTCGTGATATTAAAGAATAAATCGTCATAATTCCTCATATTAACCCGCCATTGACTGGGGGGGGGGGGGGCATTTAACGCCCCCTGAATAATTTTCGTAATAGCTCAACAACCAATAGCGCTATCAACGTGAAACTTCGGGTACCTTCTTCTAAATCACGTTTACGTCTTCTGTAAAAAAGTAATTTTGTCGGGAAAAAAATAGAGTTATAACAAATTTAGTGACGTCTTTAGTGACGTCACACGAGTTTTACACCAAAATCAGCTCAAATGTAACATACCGTACAAATGCTATATTTGAAGAAAAATACAATCCAAAAACGTCAAAAGATATCAAATAGCAAGGGCATGGCTATCTCAGAATTGTAGAAACAAATGTTTTTTTACCCCAAAAAAATGCCAAATGTTTTTGGGGGAAATTGCCCACAAAATCATTTCTTTCAAAGATGTTAAAAAAACCGGAATATATGTCAGAGAACCACATATGGGAAACTACCATACCAAATTTCAGAATTATATCACCATTTTTGACTGACTTATGGCATCTAAAGTATGGGTAACTCATGACGTCATATATACAAATTGCGTTTTTTTGGCTTGTATTGACCAGATACAGACAAATAAAGGGCACCACTGTATTTCTGAGACAAAACTGGTCTAGAAACATGCCATTTGTATTTAGATTTATCAATTAAAATTTGTTGACCTTTTGTGACCTGAACTTGACCTGAACTTGACATTAACTTCACGTAAATGAAGTCAGGTGGAAACATTACTATCACTATCTAATCATACGTGGAATATAACTCATAAAACAACATGTGTGTGTAACATGCATGTGTTAACATGCATGTGTAATGTAATGTAACATGCATGTGTAACAACATGCATGTGTAAAACTCATGTGTTGAATAACTTTCGTAGATATTTTGAGCATAGTGACCTTTTGTGACCTGACCTTGACCTTGATCTTAGCCAATACTCTCACTTTAGCTCATGCAGGATGTGTATCATACATTTGGCAGCACTTTGGGTGATCCTGGTCGTAATTGAAGGCTTTGGATGGAAAGTATGGCCTATAAACTCAAACACGTAAATTTTTAACCTTTGAACTGACCGTGACCTAACATTTGACCTCACGTTGACATTTTTGGGTATGCGTTATATTCATCTCATTGAGAGCTTTCGATTTCCGCCTTGTGCGTCTCGCTGCGATCATTGGTTCGGAAGATAACCTGGGGGCGTTTAACGCCCCCCCCCCCTCCCCAGTCAATGGCGCTCTGCTGAGACCCCAGTCAATGCCGGGTTAAATACAAATCATCATATTTCACTTTTTGGTGCGTTAATAAATCATCTTATATAAATTTGCTTGGTAATGAGTTGTTTAAACATAGGTTGTATGAAAAGTTGTATAAAATAAAAGTTTCTTTAAACTTAGGAAAAGTGCCATTTTTTGGCGGATTTTTCTCATTATGGAGTCCCTGAGACCCAATGCCCCTGGCCCCGCCTCTGACAGTGACTGTGTTTGTATTCAAAGACTTCGGTACATCGGCAAATACTTCAAATACTTTGGCATATATGTATTTCGGTCGCGAATAGTTTGTTCATGCTGTTGCTCACCGTTTGCTGACGTTAAACTGCAAAGCAGAGGCGGACCGAGAAGCAAAGCAGAGGCGGACCGAGAAGCAAAGCAGAGGCGGACCGAGAAGCAAAGCAGAGGCGGACCGAGAAGCAGAGCAGAGGCGGACCGAGAAGCAAAGCAGAGGCGGACCGAGAAGCAAAGCAGAGGCGGACCGAGAAGCAAAGCAGAGGCGCACCGAGAAGCGAAGCAGAGGCGGACCGAGAAGCATAGCAGAGGCGGACCGAGAAGCAAAGCAGAGGCGCACCGAGAAGCGAAGCAGAGGCGGACCGAGAAGCATAGCAGAGGCGGACCGAGAAGCAAAGCAGAGGCGGACCGAGAAGCAAAGCAGAGGCGGACCGAGAAGCAAAGCAGAGGCGCACCGAGAAGCAAAGCAGAGGCGGACCGAGAAGCAAAGCAGAGGCGCACCGAGAAGCGAAGCAGAGGCGGACCGAGAAGCATAGCAGAGGCGGACCGAGAAGCAAAGCAGAGGCGGACCGAGAAGCAAAGCAGAGGCGGACCGAGAAGCAAAGCAGAGGCGGACCGAAAAGCAAAGCAGAGGCGGACCGCGAAGCGAAGCAGAGACGGACCGAGAAGAAAAACAGAGGCGGACCGAGAAGTAAAGCAGAGGCGGACCGAGAAGCAAAGCAGAGGCGGACCGAGAAGCAAAGCAGAGGCGGACCGAGAAGCAAAGCAGAGGCGCACCGAGAAGCAAAGCAGAGGCGGACCGAGAAGAAGAGCAGAGGCGGACCGAGAAGCAAAGCAGAGACGCACCGAGAAGCAAGGCTGAGGCGGACCGAGAAGCAAAGCAGAGGCGGACCGAGAAGCAGAGCAGAGGCGGACCGAGACGGCGCGTGGCGCGAAGCGAGCTGCGTGGGATGCGCGAGTGATACTCGCGAGCTGACAGGTCATGATGTGTTCGCAGTCGAGTTCGCCACGGGCCGGGCTGGCCCTATGGGCCATAGGCCGGGCTGGCCCTATGGGCCATAGGCCGGGCCTGGGCCGGGCCTGGGCCGGGCCTGGGCCGGGCCTGGGCCGGGCCTGGGCCGGGCCTGAGCCGGGCCTCAACTTTAAGGAAATCACCGGGCTCTGGACGGGCCTGGGCTGATAATTTTGAAGTAATGCGCGCAAGCTCAGGTCAGAGCTTAACAAATATTTTAAACAGCTGTTCACTTACACATCAACACACTGTTGCTGTGGCTGTGGTTTTTTGTTTTTTTGGTTATCATAGTTGGTTAATTGTTTCACATTTATAGTATGCAAGTAAATATGCTAGGATAATGATTGCAAATTTTGTGAAAATAATTATATGCTTAATCTAAACGGGCCGGACCGGGCCTGGGCCTCAATATTATGAATTTGACCGGCCCTGGTCCGGGCCTGGGCTTGGTGCTCATGGGCCTGGGCCGGGCGGGGTTGGTGGGCCTGGGCCGGGCCGGGCTGGGGGTTTGTGGGCCCGTGGCGAACACTGGTTTGCAGTCATGTTGTAGTGTGATATGTTGTGTGTTGTGTATGTTATATCTTTGTGATATAGGGCTGGAAAACCCTAGCGGTGAGTCACCGGTGGGATTCTGAAGCCATAAGTTTGTCACCAGTTTGTCTACAACTTTGCCAATTTTGCCAAGATAAAATATACCTACATGATGTCTGGCAAAAAAATAACCATAACAAGTTTGTTCACACTTTCAGCAGTTACCAAAACACAACCTCACCTCAGTAAACACACTACACGACGTACACGTGTCCTCAGCTGCGTGTTGTCCCCACGTGCCCACTCATCCCCCTCCCCTCATCCGACCAACTCCCCCCCCCCCTCATCCGCCCCCTCCCCGCCGACGACACCGGATCATCCATCAACGCTTCGCTCCTCACCGCGACGTCGCCGGCTCAAAACACGATTTTCCGCCGAGCCGCAGGACCACATCAATCCCCGAGACCAACAATGGTTCGCGGCGTCCCGCGGCGGCCCGCGGCGGCCCGCGGCCCGGCGGCGTCTTCAAAGCGGCGGCGCGCTCCTCGTCAAAAGAGCCGCCCGACGCCGCGCGCGAGGTCAGGGGACGGGGCAACGTGGCGAGGCGCAAGTGGACGCCACGTGGGAGGAAGGTGTCATCAGTGGCAGAGGCGGACCCAGGGAGAGGGGAGGGCATGAGGTCGTACCCCCTAGAGCCTCGAAAGGGTACATGGTTAAGTGTTTAGTGAAGGCCCTTGTTGGCGTTTAGGGGCCCAATTCAGAGTTAAGAGGGCACATTGCAGTATTTCGTGGGACCATTCTGAGATACAGTGGACCCAAGTCACCTGCAGAAAACATATTTCACCTACTGAGAAACCGAGATCTACTGAAACCCTTGCCTTTATCAAGGCTAGGGCCATGCAAGGTTACAGAGGCATACCAAGGTTTTGGGGCCCAATATTGCTGGGTGACGGCCCTCCCGCTGGATGCGCCACTGATCAGTGGTGAGGTAGGGTCATGCCGCGTTGGAAGGTCATGAGTTGAGCAGCCGTGCTAGGTTAGTGACGTTGAAGGATAATGTGTGTGACGTTGAAGGATAATGTGCCGTAAGTCGTTTGAGTAATGGAGTTTCAATACGAGGACTTTCACCAGGGTGACGGTGAGTGATTGCGGATTAGGTCTTCCTGGCAAGGTTTTGGGTTAATCCGGTGACATGCTGGTGAGTTAATCATGGCACACAGGAAGCACGTGGTCTGATAACTGGCGTTATCAGAATATCTCTTATCATATGGCTGTCCAGGGGCGTCGTTTTCTGAAAATGATTGGTAGGGCCCCAATACTAACTTTATATATTTGAAGGTCATTCTTACCATGCAACGCCAAAGGCCTAATGTTAAAATGTGGCATTATTAGTAGGGCCCCGGCCCTACCAGGTCTATAGAAGACAACGCCCATGTGGCTGTCATTTCCAGGAACATAGTCAAGAGGGTCCCTATAGTCCATAGAGACCCCCTTGGGCCGTTCAGGGCCCGTTGGGCCAAACTTCTCTTGTTCGCGAACGGCCCGAGGGCTCCTCAGACCTTGCAAAGGCCTTTTCAGACCAACCGAGGGCTTCCCCAGATCAGACATCAGACTACGGCACTCTCAGGCCGGGAAAGAGTCCTCCAGACCGGCCCAGGGCCCTCTCAGGCCGACAGAGGGCCCCTCAGGCCGAAAAAGGGCCCATCAGGCCGACTAAAAGGCCCATCAAGCTGGCCGAGGGCCCCTCAAGCAGGCTGAGGGCCTCCTCAAGCTGGTCGATGGCCTCCTCAGGCCGTCAGAGGGCCCCTCAGGCCTTCAGAGGCCCCTCAAGCTGGCCGAGGGCCCCCTCGAGCTGGCTTAGGGCCCCTAAAGCAAGCTGAGGGCCCCCTCAAGCTGGCCGATGGCCCACTCAATCTGCCTCTATCAGCATAAGGGGTCCTCTGTTGATCTGAGCGGGCCCGGTCGGCTTGGGCATGGGAACTCAAGCCCACTCAAGCTGGCCGAGGGCCCACTCAAGCTGGTCAAGGTAGGGCCCTCAAGCTGGCCCAGGGCCCCCTCAAGCTGGCTGAGGACCCCCCCCCCAAGCTGGCCGAGGGCCCCCTCAGGCCGACCAAGCTGGCCTCGAAGGCTCCCTCAAGCTGGCCCCAATGACCCCTTCAATCTGGCCGAGAGCTCTCTTAGACCGATAGAGGGCCCTCAGGGCGACAGAGGGCCCATCAGGCTAACCTTGGTTGTCGTCCAGGAGGGGGCATGTTCCCCTGGGCCCATTCCTCTTGGTCACGCTCTTTACCAATATTTGGAACATTTGTTGTGGCCTCCTTTATATTTTGGGGCCTCCCTTCGCTTTGTTGGGCCTACTTAAATTTAGGGGGCGGGCAAAAATATATGTTTGCCCCCTGGCCGACGCCAAAGGGAGCGACTCCCCCCCCCCCCCCCCGGTGACGCCGCTCATGGGTTCAAGGCTCCCACAGTTTTACTACCTTCAATACGGACCGAAGGGACGGGTACTCCCAGGCCAGCTGAGATTAAGTATCTTCCCATAGCGATGGCCGCTTTATACAGGAAATAACTTTTTCAGCCTTGGGTCCTCTTAGGCAGGGTGTGACTCACTTGCCGTCAGGGACGTAGTGAATGGGATCCCTATGGTCCCTAGGGATCCCCTTGGGCCGCTCGACAACCTTCTCCGTTCGCGAACTGCTCGAGGAACACTCTCATGCCTGAAAAGGGCCCTGGCAGACCGGTCAGGGCCCACTCAAGACTGGAAAGGGCCCTCTCAGACCGGCTCAGGACCCTCAAGACCAGTTTAGCGCGCTCTGAGGCCTGGTAAGGACCCTCTCAGACCGGCTTAGGGCCCTTTGAGGCCTGATAAGGGCCCTCTAAAGCGGAAATAGGGTCCTTTGAAGCCTGGAAATGACCCTCTCAGGCCATCGTAGGGCCCCTCCAAGACATAGTAAAGGTCCTCTTTATCGGGCGTATGGCCCTCTCAGGACTGGAAAGGGCCCTTTCAGACTGGCCCAGGTCCCTCTCAGGACTGGTAATGGCCCTCTAAAGCGGGCATAGGGTCCTTTCAAGCATCACAAGGGCTCTCTCAGGCCGGTGCAAGGCCCCTCTAAGGCTTAGTAAGGGCCTCTTAATCGAGTGCATGGCCCTCTTAATCGAGCGTAGGGCTCTCTCAAGCCTGGTATGGGCCATTGCAAACCTCCCAAGGGCCCTCACAGGACTGGCAAAGGCCCTCTCAGACCGGCGTAGGCTTCAACTCCGCTTTGGCCGCCTTTCAACGCAAGGGCCCCCTAGAATCAAGTCGGGACCCCCCTTGGCCAAATCCTGACTACGTCGTTGTTCATTTTGGAAGGCATTCGGTGTGCATATGGCTGAGACTTAGGTAAAAATTAAAAGGAGGACCCGCACGGCCGAAAATTAACGTTTTTCCTGATCTCAAAGTCTGAGCAACTTGTGAAGATATGTTTGTGTTAAAGCAATTATTAATGCGCAAGGAAATGAAATTTCCAACTTCTTTTAGGTACCTACTTTGCCCGATTTTCTGGAATTTGGCCCCACAACCATTTGTTGCCATTCTGGCTGGGTGCGGGTTACCTACGTCACTCATCCTACACGCAATGGGTGACACAAATTTACGAGCATCCACCCTTCGGCGATTTCAGCCCTCTCGCTTCTCATCCCCGTCCCCATGTATCCTCCGTCGCGCCCTAACGATCCCAGCATCCTCTCCGGCTAGCGGCACCACGCGCCCTGACGAGCCCAGCATCCTCTCCGGCTAGCGGCACCACGCACCCTCACGAGCCCAGCATCCTCTCCGGCTAGCGGCACCACGCACCCTGACGAGCCCAGCATCCTCTCCGGCTAGCGGCACCACGCGCCCTGACGAGCCCAGCATCCTCTCCGGCTAGCGGCACCACGCGCCCTGACGATCCCAGCATCCTCTCCGGCTAGCGGCACCACGCATCCTGACGATCCCAGCATCCTCTCCGGCTAGCGGCACCACGCGCCCTGACGAGCCCAGCATCCTCTCCGGCTAGCGGCAAATCGCGCCCTGACGAGCCCAGCATCCTCTCCGGCTAGCGGCAAATCGCGCCCTGACGAGCCCAGCATCCTCTCCGGCTAGCGGCACCACGCGCCCTGACGAGCCCAGCATCCTCTCCGGCTAGCGGCAAATCGCGCCCTGACGAGCCCAGCGTCCTCTCCGGCTAGCGGCACCACGCGCCCTGACGACCCCAGCATCCTCTCCGGCTAGCGGCAAATCGCGCCCTGACGAGCCCAGCATCTTCTCCGGCTAGCGGCACCACGCGCCCTGACGAGCCCAGCATCCTCTCCGGCTAGCGGCACCACGCGCCCTGACGAGCCCAGCATCCTCTCCGGCTAGCGGCACCACGCGCCCTGACGAGCCCAGCATCCTCTCCGGCTAGCGGCAAATCGCGCCCTGACGAGCCCAGCATCCTCTCCGGCTAGCGGCACCACGCGCCCCGACGAGCCCAGCATCCTCTCCGGCTAGCGGCACCACGCGCCCTGACGAGCCCAGCATCCTCTCCGGCTAGCGGCAAATCGCGCCCTGACGAGCCCAGCATCCTCTCCGGCTAGCGGCACCACGCGCCCTGACGAGCCCAGCATCCTCTCCGGCTAGCGGCACCACGCGCCCTGACGAGCCCAGCATCCTCTCCGGCTAGCGGCACCACGCGCCCTGATGAGCCCAGCATCCTCTCCGGCTAGCGGCACCACGCGCCCTGACGAGCCCAGCATCCTCTCCGGCTAGCGGCGCCACGCGCCCTGACGAGCCCAGCATCCTCTCCGGCTAGCGGCACCACGCGCCCTGACGAGCCCAGCATCCTCTCCGGCTAGCGGCACCACGCGCCCTGACGAGCCCAGCATCCTCTCCGGCTAGCGGCAAATCGCACCCTGACGAGCCCAGAATCCTCTCCGGCTAGCAGGACCTCGCACCCTGACGAGACCAGCATCCTCTTCGGCTAGCGGCACCACGCATCCTGACAAGCCCAGCATCCTCTCCGGCTAGCGGCAAATCGCACCTTGACGAGCCCAGAATCCTCTCCGGCTAGCAGGACCTCGCACCCTGACGAGCCCAGCATCCTCTCCGGCTAGCGGCACCACGCACCCTGACGAGCCCAGCATCCTCTCCGGCTAGCGGCACCACGCGCCCTGACGAGCCCAGCATCCTCTCCGGCTAGCGGCACCACGCGCCCTGACGAGCCCAGCATCCTCTCCGGCTAGCGGCACCACGCATCCTGACGAGACCAGCATCCTCTCCGGCTAGCGGCACCACGCACCCTGACGATCCCAGCATCCTCTTCGGCTAGCAGCGCCACTCACCCTGACGATCCCAGCATCCTCTTCGGCTAGCGGCACCACTCACCCTGACGAGACCAGCATCCTCTCCGGCTAGCGGCACCACGCGCCCTGACGATCCCAGCATCCTCTTCGGCTAGCAGCGCCACTCACCCTGACGAGACCAGCATCCTCTCCGGATAGCGGCACCACGCGCCCTGACGAGCCCAGCATCCTCTCCGGCTAGCGGCACCTCGCACCCTGATGAGCCCAGCATCCTCTCCGGCTAGCGGCACTACGCGCCCTGACGAGCCCAGCATCCTCTCCGGCTAGCGGCACCACGCATCCTGACGAGACCAGCATCCTCTCCGGCTAGCGGCACCACGCACCCTGACGAGACCAGCATCCTCTCCGGCTAGCGGCACCACGCGCCCTGACGAGCCCAGCATCCTCTCCGGCTAGCGGCACCACGCATCCTGACGAGACCAGCATCCTCTCCGGCTAGCGGCACCACGCACCCTGACGATCCCAGCATCCTCTTCGGCTAGCAGCGCCACTCACCCTGACGAGACCAGCATCCTCTCCAGCTAGCGACACCACGCGCCCTGACGAGCCCAGCATCCTCTCCGGCTAGCGGCACCACGCGCCCTGACGAGCCCAGCATCCTCTCCGGCTAGCGGCACCACGCGCCCTGACGATCCCAGCATCCTCTCCGGCTAGCGGCACCACGCGCCCTGACGATTCCAGCATCCTCTCCGGCTAGCGGCACCACGCATCCTGACGATCCCAGCATCCTCTCCGGCTAGCGGCACCACTCACCCTGACGAGACCAGCATCCTCTCCGGCTAGCGGCACCACGCATCCTGACGAGGCCAGCATCCTCTCCGGCTAGCGGCACCACGTCACCCACCACCGCCGCAGCCGCCATGATGGATGACTCGTGACGATTGATCAGACGCCTCCTCCGTCCAGGGGACGCCCTGATCATGACAGCGGCGCCGGACGGCGGCAGCACCCGGTGGTAGCAGCCGCCGCTGCCTGGCGAGAGATTAATCGCGATTGCTGTGCCGCCCTGCCGCCTCCAGTCGTGTGGTAGGAGGTAGGACAATGCAGAAGCGTGTCATGGCTGGCACCGTCAGTGGCGGATACAAGAGGAGGAAGTCGGGGCCATGTCCTCTCAAAACGACTAAAATCGGCCGATGATTGAAACATTTCCTGATTTTGAACGAAAATGTAAGCATTTTCTTCTCAGGAAAGCTCGTTTTCCCGGTTCCTTACGCACAAACCAACGAAACTCGTGTTCTATCTTGTCGCTTTGTCGACCTGGATTCTTGCACTGTCTTGGTTTTGTCTTGGATTAGATCTTGTCGATGTGGGACGATTTTAGGACTTGCCCCCAAAACTGTCTGTGTGCCGTTCTGGATGCGCCGGTGGCGTACAATGCCGTGCCCCGCGTCATGGCGCGCTCACCAGGCGCCGCGCTGTCCCGGACCAGCTGTGACCGGACTGATGTCACCCAGCTGTGACCGGACTGATGTGACCCAGCGGTGACCGGACTGATGTGACCCAGCTGTGATTGGACTGATGTGACCCAGCCGTGACCGGACTGATGTGACCCAGCTGTGACCGGACTGATGTGACCCAGCTGTGACCGGACTGATGTGACCCAGCTGTGACCGGACTGATGGATGGTGACCAATGGACCATTGATATACCATCCACCATTGGTATACCATCCACTCGCAATGGACACGAGCGTGACTAAACGGGCCTCGATCGGCCACCGCGCCGAGCGGGAAGCTGGCTGGGACTTGTGAGGACATGATTTGCAGACGGACGTGATTTATCTGCATCGGAGGGTATTTTTGAGCTGGCCTGATGGAAACACGAAATTTGTATGATGCAACAGAAATTAACTGTTTTCGATAATGATAGCAACAAAACTAGTCACTAGCTAGCTAAACTAGCTTAAACTATCTTACTAGCTCAACACCATTCCGCGAATCATCTGCAGACATTAGATGCCTACATTAGTAAGCGCGTGGTTTTATGCATTTTATCAATTTTGTGCAGCTAAAACGACAATTTATTAACCGTATATCTTGGTTTATTCGTGCTTAGAAGCTCAGATGTCTTTAAATGGTGGTAAATGATAGGTGGAATAGTTTATTGTACCTAGAATATACCAAATGGACAATTTTATTGAGCGCTGGTATCGCCTCAATTCTCACAAGCCCAACGGCTTCGTGGTCTTTTAGATTATCACCCGGCGGTAGAACACGTCGAAGAAAACTGAGGGGCAACCGAGGCTGTACCACCTCCTGAGACTGTATACAATACACATCCTGTTCCTCCCAGTCAACTGTCTCAGCACTGCGACTGCCTCCTTAGTCTGGAGACATCGAGTACCTATAATCTCCTGTTTCGGCGCACTGCATTGCCTCTATATGAGCTGCCATATTGAGACTGGACAGTCCAGTCTCTGTCTGAGGGACTGTCAGTCCAGTCTCTGTCCAGTCTCTGGACAGTGACTGGACAGTGCCTCCCAATATGATGTCTCCGCTGACTGTGCTGGCTCACGAGGCTGCAGAGACATTGTGTACTGCCTCTCCCTGACTCTGGAGACATCTCGTGCCTGCCAGACGGCTGTCTTTTGGTCGCTGAGAAGTGAGAGGCCATTTGTGCTGGTGGCCCTTCCAATTAGAGCCCGGGTCGTTTGCGCGGCGACGCCAAATTGCACATCTCGCGACCGACCCGTGACCAAACACCGTGATTACGGCCGATTCATATTCCGCAGCCGGCGCGCGATTATCAAGATTCCAGCACCTTTATATGAGAAAGATGACTTTCGTCGGCGCCGCGGCCGTTTGCCGGGCGTTTTACATCTAAGAGCGCCATAAAAAGTTGCCCGAAATCCACTTCTATTTCCTAAATGGCCGGGAATCGCTTTGAAACGAGCCGACGGCGCAGTCGGAGCCATATCAGGACATTTTATTGTTTTTATTGCACATATTTGGTGGACTTGATAGCGCCCTGGTAGTTCCGACCTGGAGGGAATCTTCCGCGAGCCAAATGTTCCCGAAGAGGTGGTGCGGGCACGCGCGGGCAGAGGAAGAATGGGATACTTTTGGGAATTGTTCCGCGTAAGACGCGGGCAGAGGCATCTTAAAATGACATTGGGGCGGATGAAAGCTTCTGTTAAAGAAGCATCTTGTTCGGCGCAGCCGTTATGTCCAGTTGAGTTGATACTAGATACAATGCATTTACGTGGTAAGTGGGCGGTGCTTTATTTCTTGTGTTAAACTGCGTTTTTAAGGCATATTCCATATCAAACGTATCATACAGGGTGTTTCATAATGAATGCCAATTATAAAATTGTTATTATTTACAGATACAATTTGTAATTGTGTGTTTGTTTGACCACTATACATCAGAACATCTGGGCACTTGCATTCTTGTGGATATATTTTACTTAGCTAGCAAAACGGCTCCACAACAGCACGCCAAAGCTAAATGCACTTTACGTATGTTTTAAAGGGAATAGTCGACCTTAACATGGGGTTTTGAACTGAGATAGCAGAATTGTAGCTTGGATATAGAAATCATATGATCCACGGTTTGTTTTTCCCAAAACTCTACCTCAACGGCTCTAGAGCAGATTTCGAACGAACCGCCGCGGTTTATACCAGATGGGAAGTTTATACTAGATTGGCGGTGACGTCATAGCATTATAGCCAATATTTTATGTTAAAGTCAACCGACCTTGGCTCTATTTCGCCAAACTTTGGGGCCTTGGCGACTGCCGTCTGCGTAATTTGGAATGTAATATTGCGATCAGTCAAGACCCCGAAAAAGCAAGAGGAAACTGCGGTGCGTTACCAAAAACCAGCGATTTGACGATCACCATGGACCAGTTGTCTGCGAGATGGTCTGGGGGTGTCCGGGGGGGACAGCCCCCGGTAGGTTCCGCAACGCAGCGAGCGAATGCGAGTGGAGCGTTCTAAACGTGAGTCCCTGCGATCGTAATTGCTGTAATGGTTAGGTCAGGTTTGATTATGTTATTACTATATTGTTTCCTGCCACACCCTGGTCCATGGGGATCGTCAAATCGATGGTTTTTGCTAACGCACCGCAGTTTCCTACTTGCTTTTTCGGAGTCTTCACTGATCGCAATATTACATTCCAATATACGCGAACCGGCGCACACGAGCGCACTGTTTGCCTAATTCGATTCACCATAAACTCGGGAGGTGTGACGCGTTTGTGACGTACATCTGAAAATTACGTCATGTTGTATACTATTGTATTTCATCAAAATGTCCCCAGTTCCCGGGTTTTATGGCAAATTAATAGCAGAACCGTTATCAGCGTACTCTGTTTAGTCATTGTATAGCATTCGCTCGAATCTACCAAGGTCGACTATTCCCTTTGAATGGAGATGTCGCATGACCCGGGCCACCTCTTCGGGGTCTATGGAGTCGGCCAACTCCAACACAGTCTGCAAGTCGGTCCAGGTTTAACAGGATGTCTTTCTTAGCTCCGCCAGGGTCACGGGCGGCAAAACCAGTAACCCAATGGTGACAGACGTGGACTTCAGGCGGGCTACGGTCAGTCAGTCAGAGGACAGATCACTCGCCTGCGGAGCTTCAGCCAGGTTCCAGATGGGCCGGGGGTCGAACCTCGCCTTCATTGGTCACGGATCATTAGACGAACCTCTCGAATGTGTTACTCTAGCCATAAACCATGTTCGGAATATATAATATAGCCAAAACTTCCGCTTCAACTTAGATCCCCCCCCCCAAAAAAAAACGAAGATCATCCACATCAACTGATATTTGGAATATGGCGTATTTTACCGGAAGGCGAGAGGTGTGTCTGCCTGTCTGGCATCTTCATCCCCCAGCTTTCACTGACTATGACACTGATGGAAATACAAATGTCCAACAATTTCCAACAATACTTGTAAATTTGAACGTGCTCTGCCTATTTTTACTATATGTACTTACTTCTTTCGATTGTATTTTTTTTTTGTATGAACACCCCACCAATATGGACAACATGCTAGGAATAGAGCGATGCATTCCGATGTGAAGTTTTCTCCGAGACTGAGGTTCACACGAAGCTAGCTGGCATTTGTCTGTTGAGATTGGTACACAATTAGTTATCGCATCTTATATTGACATATTCCCGTCATATTTACCTGTCTGGATTATCTGAAACCGAATTTAACAAACAGTACTAACATGTTCCCCAATTCACTCATCGCCCCCAGGCGATGCCGAAATCAGCATATGAGCCACGAGCCTGTCAGCAATCCATCATTCCCTCCTTTCCGAACGCACCCCTCAGCTACTACACCCGCTCTTCGTTGTGCTGTATGAGCGAAACCAGGCGAGGTCGGGTTCGAACTAAACAAAACCATAACGTCTCGTTATCGCTGGTTGGAACATTTCACGCGCCATTGGCGAGATCGATGTGTGCGGGTCAATCATCCGCTATCTGAAATGGCGGCCACTCGTCATTTCGATGGCACTTTGGAGAGGGCGCGTTCGGATATCGCCCTGGCGGCGAACGACATGCGATGGGCGGCGGTGATGGGTGATGGGGCGGTGATGGGTGATGGGGCGGTGATGGGTGATGGGGATGGGTGATGGGTGATGGGTGATGGGGTGGGTGATGGGTGATGGGTGATGGGGGAGGTGATGGGTGATGGGGGTGGGTGATGGGTGATGGAGGAGGTGATGGGGGTGGGTGATGGGTGATGGGTGATGGGGGAGGTGATGGGTGATGGGGTCGGTGATGGGCGGCGGGGGCGGTGATGGGTGATGGGGTGGGTGATGGGATGGGTGATGGGGGTGGTGATGGGTGATGGGTGATGGGTGGGTGATGGGTGATGGGTGATGGGGGCGGTGATGGGTGATGGTTGATGGGTGATGGGTGATGGGGGTGGGTGATGGGTGATGGGTGATGGGGTGGGTGATGGGGGTGGGTGATGGGTGATGGGGGTGGTGATGGGTGATGGGGTGGGTGATGGGTGATGGGTGATGGGTGATGGGTGATGGGGGTGGTGATGGGTGATAAGGCGGTGATGGGTGATGGGTGGGTGATGGGTGTGGTGATGGGTGATGGGGGCGGGGATGGGTGATGGCCGATGGGTGATGGGTGATGGGTGATGGGTGATGGATGATGGGTGATATTCGATAGGATGTCACTCCAAGCCGCCGCGACGGTTCCATCATGCGCCGTCTGCGCCAGTTCCAGGTCTGATTCTGCGCGGTGACCAGGTCTGATTCTGCGCGGTGACTGCCGTCCGGCACATGCGCGGTACACCGGACCCAGAACGGCCACTAAGTTGGTTTTGAGGGCTGCAAATCCCGGGATGTGTAACCAAATTCAAAATCATTGGATTTCGTTTCATTGTGCAATAAGAACTGAGGCCAATTTCACGAAGAAGTTAGTAATTACACATATTTGCGATTACAAGCGCAAGCAAACATTGCAAACCTCACAAAAAGACATTTCACAAAACATTCACCACTTCTGAATTACCGATTGTTAAGAAAATTGTAAACACAAATGTTAGTACAGCAGAAACCTTGAAATCAAGAACGTTTGTCAAGAACTTGATGCTAATGACAAATCATTTGATTGTTAACAAATTGTTTAAAAAATATTTACATTGTGGTTTATCTTTGTATTCAAAATAAAATTAGTTATAGGGATAATTATCTTTTAATTAACATTTTATCGGAATGCAAACTCTGATTGTAAAAATACATATCGGTAAGCAATTAGAGTAAACAGAATTTGGCCATTCACCGGGTGGCGGAGCATAACAACAGAACTACTCTCAAAAGAAAGATCGTTGAATTTCTCGACCATTTTTTCACCTAACCTAGCCGATTTCCTGCGTCGTAAAGGGTGAAGGTTCACTGCATATTGCACAAGACATCGTTGACCGCTGCAATTATATCGCCATGCGGGTTCTCCGCGCGGAAGCGCCCCTCACAGCGCAATCGGTAAGGTGCACTGCGACTGGACTTCAAAGCTGGAGATCCCTGTTCGAATGTCTCGGGAAATAACGTTTTTTTTTTGGCAGCTATACCTATGTATAACTAAACCATTACCCTAACAACCTCGGCAACGTAACAACCTCACCAAGAAAATAACCTGAACAGTCAAACAACGTCAACTATCAATGCAGTTTCTGAAATTCAGAACCCCTGACCCACTGGAATTACAAGTTTGTAATTGCAAACATTTCCTCACTTCCGTCAACCTTTGAGAAATAGAACATGTGCAAGTGCAAACATTTTTACAAACTATCTTTGTAAACTAGTTTGTAAATAGTACATTGATATTTACTGCCCTGGGGTTTTGTGAAATCCAAACTACAAACGTATGTACACATTATTTGCAATAACAAAAAAAAATGTAATTACAAACTTTTTTGCTTTGTGAAATTGGCCCCTGATCAAAATAAAATTTCCGCAGGAAAAGTTGCGTAGACTGTCTTTAAAATAAGGAACTAGGTATGTGTACTTTCAGCCGATTGCAGGCGTTTTTCGAGGGCGTCATAGCCCCGATGCCCCACTTGGTTCGCCCCCCCCCCCCCCCCGGTCATGCGTCGTCTGCAACATGCACCCTTTCCCCATGGGCGGCTGCAGGGGGGGGGGGGGGGCGCATAGTCTAATCCTCACGATACTTACCTCATAATACACAATACACATAATACCTCATAATACACAATACACATAATACCTCATAATACACAATACACATATTACCTCATAATACACATACACATAATACCTCATAACACACATACACATAATACCTCATAATACACAATACCAAGCGTGACTGACCCACCACCAACCAACCGCCCCCGCCCTGGGCCGCTATAGACCAACCAACACCACCCCGGGCCGCCCTAGACCAACCGCCACCGCCCCGGGCCGCCCTAGACCAACCCCCACCGCCCCGGGCCGCTATAGATCAACCACCACCGCCCCGGGCCGCGCTAGACCAACCCACACCGCCCCGGGCCGCTATAGACCAACCCCCACCGCCCCGGGCCGCTATAGACCAACCCCCACCGCCCGGGCCGCTATAGACCAACCCCCACCGCCCCGGGCCGCTATAGACCAACCGCCACCGCCCCGGGCCGCGCTAGACCAACCGCCACTGCCCCGGGCCGCCCTAGACCAGCCGCCACCGCCCCTGGTCGCGCCAGATCATACAACCTTTAGAGCAGTCATCCGCGAATCGACATGCGATACGCGCTTCAGACGAAATCGGCAGCTGTATCGGCGGGATGTTTATGCCTCCGGTTGGCGCCGCGTTCGGCCGGCTGAGATTTATCGTGTTTTGCAATGCATGACGCCGCGCCGACAGATGGCCCGCAGACCGAGCAGTCCCATGGAGGGAACGCAGGCGCCCGCCATGCAGGATGTAGAGCGGCGGCTGTCAACGGCGCCGGATCATCGGGGAGTTGGTCGGGTCCGGCTCTGCGCAGGGAGTGAGTGACTGATTGATTTGATGGGCGAAATGTGGCGTCTTCCAATGTGACGAGTGATTTGTCCTGTTATGATGTTAATTATTCACGGTTGTGGCATCGTGCGATGTGGAGGATATATTTCGTGGTATGATGTTATTATTCACTTTTGTTTATGCAATATAGGCTGAGATAGCATGACATATGTTATGTAAAACCTAACTAAAATTACGTTCACTAAACGTTTTGCAACTAACGTTTTGTTATGAAGATTGCAAGATAAGATAAAATGTGACTGTAAAGATAACGGAAGATTTATTTTCGTTGATAAGTTTTGGTATTTCATATATCCAATTGTGTAGGTAGGGAGCGCTCGTACCGGAGATTGAACATTCACCACATTGCTTATCTAACCGTCCATGGCAGTGTCAATGTCCCAGTGTCAAGGCCCGGGGCCAACCTAGGCCATACAACACCGGTCCAACTGTCCTTCGTGCAGAAACGTGCATCACGAGCTCGGCCAGTCCGCACAACTTCCATACATATCTCTTTCATGCCCACATGATACATTATTTAACCATGCTGTTCTCTCCTACTTGGGAAAAGTTATTTTTGTACATTCCATGCTTCCAAATACTTAATTTATTTTCGAATCTCCATCTTCGAGACTTTCCACTTCACTCTCCGGGCCTCGCCAATTTCCTCCTGCGGCCGGCGGCCAACCCCGGTGCGCCGTCGACAAATACAGTCGTCCGCGGCGGAAACGGGGCAATATGTCGGCCGGCCAGCGTCGCAAATTGGAAAAATGGCCGGGCACCTCCGCCCCGGAGAGCGGCGGCCGGCGTCGGCGCCCGCCGGCCCATAATATGATGGAGCGAACGGCAGCAGCCATAATAAACGGATAAGGAGTGCGCCATTAAAGTGACAAATGCGCCATTACTGCAGATAATAACTGGCGAAATGACAGGGGGATGTCAGCGATAAAACACGGACAACAGGATGGGGTGAGAGGGTTGCCGTGCAGCGCCGCGAGCCAGCTCTCGCCATGCTCTCGTGTTGGCTGGCTTCTGGGTAAGGCCTGGCGAGACGATTTTCTCCGCACGGCAACGTCCTCGCGTTATGTCGTGACACTTTGCGGTGAGCAATGTCGCCCTATGTCGTGTCTGACGAGAAATGAGGCGCCAACAAGTATGTAACAGCTACATCGTCATGTCGTCATCGTCATCGTTACGTCGCAAGTGTCGTGTGTGTCGTGTCGCAAGTGAAATGGCCAGCTAAGTACTAACAGATGTATACCAGTGAAACGCTCGTGACGCTCGTGATCTATATCGCGCATCAAATGTTTTCAACAACGTGCATGAAACTCTGCCTCGAAAGTTGCTCTCGTGACAGTTCCCTGCAGAACTTCAAAAACATCTTCGCTCGTGCGTGCAACATCCATGATGCAGTGTTGAGCGTCCAAAGGATCGCCTTCCTCGCCGGCCGCGCTTCTGCGATTCCCCGATGACACCACTGGGTCGATTTTTTTGTGGGGGGGGGGGGGATTCGCTCCGTTTATTAGCGAAATAATCGTTGACCAGGGGAGGATAGTTTTTTCCTCCTAATTATCACTTTTTACAGCCAATGCAGGAACGCCCGCGTGGAGGGGGATACTTGTATTCAATGTTCCTGTGTTGTGTACTTGTATTCAATGTCCCCCTCCATGTTCCTGTGTGGGGAGGGAAAGTGCCCCTAATCCCCCCCCCCCTAGATCCGCCAGAGGATAACACCATTTGCGGCTTCGTAACGGCCACAAATATTTGTTTCGGTCCATATCTCAAGTGTGGTGAGATTCCTAAAGCTATTGAACTTTGTATCAAACTAAAACTTTTTCAGACACTCTTTATGTGTGTTTTCAAATAAAAAAAAGTGGCTGAAAAATTATGCTCATAAGATTTCGCTTTTTTATGTATCAGGGATTAATTTAAAACGAACTTCCTGAGAAAAATATGAAATTTGCCAGGTATCAGCCGATTTCAGTGTTTTTTTGTTTGTTTAATTTGGTGGACATAAACCGATGGCTATTCCTGACTGACACTAACCTCCACTGCACCCTTCCGTCCCGAGTATTCTAAAGCCGGGTTCACACGGAGCAGCACTTTGCCGACCGCTCAGCCTCGTCTGACGTTAACCGCAACGGATCGCCCCCCCCCCCCTCCCCTCCACATCCCTCAAACCGAGCAATTCTGCCCTCGGGCGACACTAACTCGGCTATTACCGGCTAATTGATCTGTAAATAATGACAACTTGCAGGCCAATTTCCACGACCGAGCCTGGGCGGCGTTTTTTAGTGGCTTGCCCAATCCGCATCGACCAATTATACGGTGATGATTGCTCGCCTCGGGGCACGATAGTTCGCCCTCCACCTGGGCGCCGCCGCGGCCGCCGCGGTCGCCGTCGCGTGCGGGGGTTATCTATGCACTCATCCAATTGCGCGTGAGAGGCCTGTAGGTGAGTAGTGGCTCGTAAAGTGCGGG
>JAXIVJ010018575.1:0-22763 GCA_036785665.1 Chirona hameri
CTTTTTTTGCTTTGTCAATGATTGTTTTAGCCAGAGAGCGAGTTTTCCGTACTTAGTGTTCGTTTTCTGCAGTTATACAAGCTTGAAATTTTCGAAATGCTCTTTTCCGGAGGGCAACAGCTCTTTGACATTCTGTGTTCCACCACGGGGCAGTACGCTGCCTCGGGTGGTGTTGTGTGTGTGTGCGTGTGTGTGGGATGTGCTGATGTGCTGATGCGAGAATAGTGTTTAAAAATGTGTTAATGTCGGTCTGGGAGTCTGCGGGGTGACTAGTGTCAATGTGTTTTTGGAAGGAGGACCAATCGGCTTTGCGAAGGTTCCATCTAGGGAGAGAGTAAAAATTTGTCTGTCCTGAAGGGACTTGAAGTTCTAAGTGAATTGGATAATGATCGCTAAAAAGAGGGTCAGATTGTGCATTAAATGTAAAAAGAGTCGCGATGCGTGGTGTGGCGAAGGCGAGATCAATGGCGCTGTAAGTCACCTCACCTCCTGAGTGGTGTACGTGTGTGGGTGATTGGTCGTTAAGGAGGACCAAATTATGCCGGTCCAGAAGGTCCAGCATAATTTGGCCGCGACGAGAGTTCCGAAGGCAGCCCCACGCCCGACTATGCGCGTTGAAGTCGCCCATAATCAGACATGGAGTGTTAATATTTGTAATAAGCTGGGAAAAAGAATCAATGTCTATGTCCTCAGTAGGACGGAAATAAATTGAGATAAGAGTTAGTTCTAGCTGAGCGATTTTAATATTAACGCCGACTGCGTCTAAGGTTGTTTGAAGGTCGATTTGATGATGCAAAAGTTGGTTTGAAATAAGCAAAGCCGAGCCGCCTCGGCGAGGTGATGCATTTACGTTATTTGTGTAAAGGCTATAACCGGCGATTTTCAAGGTATAATTATTAAAGTCGGCGTCAATAAAATGGGTTTCCTGAACAGCGGCTACTAACGGATTATTATTTAAGACGTAATGTTTGAATTGCCCCCAATGGGATATTAAAGATCTAACATTCCATTGGAGGACAAATTCTGACTGTTGATTATTCATTTAGATTAACTTTTACTGTCCAAGCCTTGCCTGGAGGTCGCTCGAGTATGCCTGCGGGGGCGGGCGGGCGGGCGGGAGGGCGAGGAGGAGTGGGGAGCGCGATGAACCTGATTGGGTGTCACTCTCCGAGAGTCGGGAAGGGGAGCGGGCGGGGCGGGCGGGCGGGGAGTTGGAGCGGGAGGGCGGGGGAGGGGAGTGGGCGGGGCGGGCGGGCGGGGAGTTGGAGCGGGAGGGCGGGGCGTGGTTGCGGGCGATTGATTGGGAGACGGCTCTCATGAGAGAGTCGTCCGAGGAGTCCTCCGAGAGTCGGCACTCCGCTGGTGCTGCGGAGGCCGGGGAGGCGGGGCCTGAGTCGATGTTCGACTCGGCTGGGGAGGGGGAGCGCGGTGCCGGTGGATCAGCGGCAGCCTCGCGCTCGAGGTCAGCCAGAGATGCCTTTGGGGACTGGCATGGTGGTCGGGGGGTCTGGCGGTTGGGGGGTCTGGCGGGAGGCCGGTTGGGTGGAGGGGGGAGGTTCCGGGAGGGGGGAGGGGCGGCCAAGCGCCAGGGGCGAGACCTGGGGAGAGCGGGGCGTCCGGTGGGCGCCGACTGTCGCGCCTTTCGTTGCGCTTCAGGCGCTCCGCCTCGCGAGCGAGGCCCCAGGCTCTACACCGGCGGTCCCAGGCCGGGTGGGCCTGGTCGCACGTGGCGCAGCGTGCTGCGCGCGTGCACCCTTCGGTGCCGTGCTCGCCTGCGCACCGTCCACAGGTGGCGGTGCGCACCCGGCAGGTCCACTTGAGGTGGCCGTAGTGCCAGCACTGCTGACACTGCCGGGGGGGGGGGGGGGGGGGGGGCGGGATCCACTCCCTGACTGGGGCGGCCACGTACCCACAATGGATGTGGGTAGGCAGCTCCCTGCCTCTGAAGCGGAGCCGAATCAGCGGGTTGGGCTGCTCGGGTCGCTTCTTGGTGGGCGAGAGGCGCGTGACCTCGCACACCCCTTGGTGTGCGAGCTCTCGGAGGAGGAGGTCCTCCGAGAGGGCGGCCACGTCTGGGCACCACACCAGACCCTCCACTGAGTTAAGGTGCGCCGGGGCTTCCACGGCGACCTTCGCTCCGTTGAATTTTGTCAGACCCATCAGACGGACGTTCTGTGCGGACGTCAGCGTCTCGATCAGGAGGGCTCCTGATCGGATGGGCTTAGCGCTGGCAACGTCGCCACCACAGATGGCGACCAGCCAGCGCCGGACATGGAACGGGTTGATTGTTTGGAACGGGTGTCCATCCGTTCGCCACATAAGGAGGCGAGCGGGCCCGTTCGGGGGGTGGGGTCGGGGGGGAGCTGTGCTCCGGGTCGGCTCCTGGGATGCCCCTGAGGGGGGCGGGGAGTGGAGCCGGCCTGGGGAGTGCGTGGTCGCGCACCGGGGGACCCCAGAGGGGGGTCGGGTGGGTCGGGGGGACGGGAGTCCGGCGACTGCCAGGCCCCTGGACGGGGCGGGCGGGGCCCCTGAGGGGGGCTGGAAGGGGGACCCCTGAGGGGGGTCGGGGGGACGCGGGCGGGGCCCCTGAAGGGGGCTGGGAGGGGGACCGTCCAGGGGGGCACGCGGTCGCGCACCGGAGAACCCCGGAGGGGGGTCGGGCGGGTCGGGGGGGGGGGGGGGGGGGGGGGTTCCGGGGGGGTAGCCATCGTCGTGGCTCAGGAGGATAGGATGGTGGCTAACTATTTACTTTAAATGCCACACACGACAGAACGTGTTGGCACCTGCAAGTTAACTGCCCGAAAGTGGAGAGGGACCTACGCCGTGGAGGAGGCCTATTGCCAATAAAAAAAAAAATGTGCTAATGAAACTGCCTACTTAAAAATATCTAAAGGCTACCTATCTAAGGGTCTAACGACCCTGCCACAAGCACGTGGACAGGGTCCCGCACCCGGAAGCGGTGGAGGGCTGGAGGAGAGAAGTCTGGAAGGCGTCCGTGGTCCGATGTCGTTGAGATCGATGCGCTTGGCTGCAGCGTATTCCGTTCGACTACGCGGCCGGCCGAAAAACTGGCTCTGCGCATGCGCGGCGTGACGTCAGGCGATCGGCCGGCCGCCGTTCGTCCGCTACGATCACTGTGTTGACAGATCCGAGCGACCCCTAGCGACTTTCATCTTTGCTGACCCGTTCCCCTCACGTTACGCTCGCGCTCTGCTGGCGCCCGACTTCGGCAGTGAGAACCGGACTTTAGCCCCGCCACGCGCGCGCGAGCGTGTGCGTGTGTGTGTGTGTGTGTGTGTGTGTGTGTGTGTGTGTGTGTGTGTGTGTGTGTGTGTGTGTGTGTGTGTGTGTGTGTGTGTGTGTGTGTGTGTGTAGGTGTGTGTGTGTGTGTGTGTGTGTGTGTGTGTGTGTGTGTGTGTGTGTGTGTGTGTGTGTGTGTGTTTGTGTGTGTATGTGTGTGTGTGTGTGTGTGTCTGTGTGTGTGTGTGTGTGTGTGTGTGTGTGTGTGTGTGTGTGTGTGTGTGTGTGTGTGTGTGTGTGTGTGTGTGTGTGTGTGTGTGTGTGTGTGTGTGTGTGTGTGTGTGTGTGTGTGTGTGTGTGTGTGTATGTGTGTGTGTGTGTGTGTGTGTGTGTGTGTGTGTGTGTGTGTGTGTGTGTGTGTGTGTGTGTGTGTGTGTGTGTGTGTGTGTGTCTGTGTGTGTGTGACTGCCAGTCACCCGTGCCAGTCACCCGTGCCAGTCACTGACTAGTTCCCTGTCGGCCGGCTGGACAGCGGGCACCGGCGGGGTCAGTCGGGTGGGCGGCTCGGTCGCGGCAGGACCTGTCTGGAGCGGCGGTCACACACAGACAGACACGTCCAGACGGTACGCGTGGTACAGGCGGTGACGTGAGCTGCGGGTACAGCTGTCCGGATACTGGGTACAGCGGGTACAGCTGCGGGTACAGCTGTCCGGATACTGGGTACAGCGGGTACAGCTGCGGGTACAGCTGTCCGGATACAGGGTACAGCGGGTACAGCTGCGGGTACAGCTGTCCGGATACAGGTGAGAAGGGGCCTTTACAATGGAATGGTCACCACTGTGCTGGAGACGTGGTAACGGAGTGTTAGGATTGGTCAAAGTGGCGTCATATGTTATCCATTTTTTTACATTTTGTCTCGGAGAGGACCATGAGTCACGGTTAGGTCCGATAGATGTAATCCGTACTGATCCTCGGGGGGGGGGGGGGGGGGGCGGCATTCAATCACATCGCCATAGTTTCAAAAGTACTAGGGTCAAATCAAGTGCACGTGTACTTTAGCATGGACTCGTATTAGGGATGGCTGAAAATTATTAGGGACAATGTCCCTAGTGCCCCCAGTGGTGGCGACGGCCATAGCGGTATAGTGGCTGCGGCTGATTCCCGAACCCCCTCCAGTCGGCTGAGGACCGGACCATAGTGCTGGCGGAGCTAATGGGGGTGGGGGGGGGGGGGGGCAGGCATCAACTGCAGCGCGTCCTAATACGGACCAATCCTGACGTCCACTCCCTTTATGATATGCAGAGAAGGGCTTTGGTCCCACACTTGGTTGTCTAAGTGACGAATCGTGGTGTATTTGCATCCTGAAGTCGTTAACTCTACCCTCGCCAGTGAATTCTGGCCCCTATGGTGAGCTGAAATAGTGTGATAATATTAACATAGTGACAGTATATCATATTACTTTATTAGGTAATTATAAGATGTCAGTACGTCCGTCCATGTGTCATGTCATCCATATACAGCTTAATAACTGGGCAGTAGGCACCAGCTGTAGCTACGTACGATAAATTTGGCATCCGGAGGGGGCGGGGGGAGACAGGGTTGTATCCAAGTCGCACTATCCTATTGGAATTTGACATCGATTCATTAGCGAAATCGACTATGACTGCAATTATTCGTAACGTGCCGTCATATGGTATAGCTCAAGGCCCTATAAGAAGGTAGAGTCATCCAGCGATTTGACCAAATCCGACTCTGGGGTGGTGACGTCATCTGGACGTAGAATCTCTTGACCCTATACAAATCAATGATAACTCGCAATTTTTGGAAGACTATATAGATAATTCTACCGAGCCGATTTAAAAATAACAAAACCTGAAAGGAATACCGATTCAAGGTCTCTAACTTATCTAAATATCATTTTGCTCCTAAAGGCGGCCGCACACTACGCATTCGGCGCCCGATATCACTGCGAAATTCCGCCTCGGGAAATCGCGGCGATACCGCTGAATATCGTCCTTGTTCCGTCGGATTCGACGCTGTCTGCTCGCGAGATTCCGCCCCGCCGACCTACAGCATGTCGCAACCTGTGCCTACAGCCTGTTCCAAGGTAAATTAATGATGGACATTTTTCGACGAAGATGTAAGTTTAGAACCACGAAACTTTTAGATAATAAATTTAACAGCGGCAAGAGCATGCTGTGCAAAATGTGTACCTCTGTCTTGCATATATTCGCCACTGTTAGCCTGATCAATTTTGTTGTCCGCGGCTCCGCGGCGTTCAGTCGCGGAAAAAAGCTCGTTCGAATCAGCTTTTTTCCGCCGGTCCGCAGATGGCCGGCCGACGACATTCGTCCGCGCTTTTTGACGTTTCGGCTGACGCGAAGGCGGAAAGTCGCTAAAGATGCGCGGAAAGTCGTAGCGATATCGCGACCTCCGCGCGCCGAATGGCCTAGTGTGCGGCCGCCTTTAGTCACTCTTATTTTGGCAGCGAAGGGGCAAAGATTTTACTCCTTCGCTTATGTTAAAAGGCCATATATAAGCCACGCCACAAATGTCGGTGCGCCAAAAAAAAATCGCATAGATGACATCACGCCCAAGAAAGAACCACGTTTGTCACAGTTTTCAGTTGATTGACATACGTAGTTTTTTTATTGCATAGCAAAAAGCAAATTGAGCCTATGGCGGCTGAAGATGGCAACCCCTGGTATAGCTTAGGTCGGTCAGGGGTGTCTCTGGTGCCCTAGTTTTGGGACACGCTGGCTCGGTGGGCTTGTGGGTTGGGGTATGTATTAGCTATGCAAAAGGAGGTGCATAAGAGTAGTAGTCAGTAGTGTGATAGTGATGATAGCAAATAGTAATCGATTACACTTGTGGCTTGATAAAACGGTAACCATGTTCCGTTCTCAATTTATCAATCACCTTTCAAAAGTGGTAAATGCTGAGCACCTAATTTTTGCGAAAAGTAGTGAATAAATAAAATGCCTGAAAAGTGTCTGAACAGAAAATAATCATCATAAGGTCAGTGTTTATCAAACCAGCTATCAGCCAAAATGTTTGTGAACCAACCATCAAAGCAAAAACCTGAATAATTTGTTCAGTAAAAATCGCCTAAAAAATCACATACAAGCCGTCCCTCTCCTAAGTCGCTATCAACGTAAGCCGGAAGTGACTTAGTTCTTCGGAAGTGGCTTAGTTCTTGCAAAGTTCTAAAATGTTCCGCATAATAGTGCGATATCATCAAGGGCGCCACCACTTTCCGGAAGTTGGGGCGGGGGACAGAGTCACTCTGAAGTCGATTCTTTCCATGCAACGCCCAGAGGCGTAATGTTTAAATTGAAAATGTGGGGGGGACGCGGTTGGGGGACGCCCCCCCCCCCCCGCTTCCGACACCCATGGATATCATTATTTGTGTTGAAGTACATTTACAGAAACAAATATTTCGTTCCTCATCATCATCATCATCATGTATTCTTATGACCTCCATAGTGTGGCTTTTCAGGTCACGACAATTTTCCAAAGGCGGCCAAATCTGATGACTTCAGTCTGTATAGACCGATATAGATTCTTTCAACCATAGGGAAAATCACGGAGCGAGTTGTTTCTGAACAGCTGTATTCTTACTATTCTACTCACCACTTGTTCTCCCATAATCAGCATGGCTTTAGAAGCAACCATTCGACGGACACCGCACTGCTCACCCTCACCGATCATGTTCTTCGTTCTATGGACCGGCGTGAGGTTACTCTTCTGTGTCTATTAGACTGTTCGCGCTGCTTCGATTGCATCCCTCACAACTCGCTGTTGCGTAAGCTGGAACTACATGGAGTGGACACGCGCTAGTTCCAAAGCTATCTGACTGACCATTATTAGCGAGTGCAGGTTCAGTCCACCGGAACTTCTCGCAACCGCACGCTCTCTCGACCATTTCTGAACCCTATCGGCACCTATCAAGGTTCCGCTCTCGGGCCTCTTCTTCACAACGTGTACGCCAACGATCTGCCGCTGTACGCAGACGACTCCACTGCATCATCGCCTACGCGGATGACATCCAGATATACGTCACAGGCCCACCGAGAGAACTCTGTCAACTTATTCGATCACTGGAAAACAACCTGTCTGTTGTCTCCAACTGGTATAGCAAAAACGGTATTAAAATCAACGCAGCAAAAACACAGTTCATCGTGCTCGGCACTCGTGAAATGACTCGGCGCATTCCTCCGATCAGTATTGCCTTCTCTGGCTCGACCATCACCTGCTCGGACACGGTCAAAAACCTTGGGGTGTGGTTTGATAGTAGCATGACGTTCGCCACGCATACAAACGACGTAATACGGCGGTGTACCGGCACTCTGTGTGGGCTGAGCCACAGCAGACACAGTCTCCCCCAGTCAGTGATGGCTACACTGGTACAAGGCTTGGTGTTTTCTGTTATCCGCTACTGTCTGTCCGTGTATGGCGCTAGCAATGTCACACAGAGTAAACAGCTTCAGAAGTTAGTTAGGTTCGCCGCGCGGGTAGTCTCTGGCCGAGCCACAGAAGGAAGTATGACCATGTGAGCGACGTAGCGACGGTCGAAAAGCTAAAAAAAAAATCATGTAGTTGCAAAATAAAGTGGCCCAAATCCGGGAAAAACTCGAAATTGGGGGTAGGTTAGGTCCGCTAAAAACGGTCCCCCCCCAAAAAAAAAAAATGGCCGGCTGGATCCACCCTTGCCCAGACAGACAGCAAGGCTGCCGGTGAGGAAACACAAGTGCCTGCATTATTTTCTGTTTAACCGTGTCTGTAAGTTTGCGAGAAAACTTCGCTATACCAAACAGACAAGCATAGCAGCGTTTAATGATTGCCGAGACATTCGGTTCCCAGTGGGATGTGTGTCAACCACAAGTCCAATAATTTTCACATTGTCAGAAGGTTGAATGACAGATTCACCGAAGCGAATAGAGAAAGTGTTCCTGAAATTCCGTTGACGAAAACTTAGTAATATAAAATCGGTTTTCGTGGGGTTTATCTTTAAGCTGTTCTGAGCAAACAAAGAATCTGCCACAGTATGTGTGTCTTCCACTTCGCCTTTCAGCTGATCTGAAGCACCTACATCGCACGAGTAAATAAACTGAAAATCATCTACATGACGATCTTGCAGTTATATCAATACAGGATGGCAAGTCATTGGTAAAAAGTTAAAACAAAATTGTTCCGTTACTCTGGCGGTTTTGTTACTCTAGCGGCTGAAAAGTTCGCGGTTTACCACAACATATATGTGTATCTCATGGTAGCACTTGCTGTCGCCACCACCACTACCATGCCGCATGCTTTGACATTCTACTAACAACCATAAATATATTGAAATATCCACGTTTGTGGTGGCTTCATATGCTGTAGCGGCAATGCTTCTTCATCGAAATATTCACGTTGCATGAAGCTGCAGCAGAAGAGGCTCCCGACTGCGCCTGAGTAACAGGCAAACTTCCATCCAAAGCGTTCTCCGCACGTAGTTACCACGCAGTACAATCCCGGCAGCTCCGCAGCAGTGGTGCTACTCAGGATGTAGCGGCACGCCCGGGCGTGATCTGTGATCTGTGATCTGTGATCCCCGGGCGTGATCGCAGAACATGTCGTGCTGTGATTGTCGGAGACTTGATGCCGGGCCACCCAGGTGAGAGTGACCCAGCATCAGATCACGAGTTTACAGGCGCCCGGCCTGCTGCCCAGGGGATGATGGGTTACCTGAGACGCTGCTCAGTTGAGGCGCATCTCGCGCACGCCTGGCGCGTGGTAACAGGAGTGGACTGGGCGGCAGACGCACGCCTGGCACGTGGTAACAGGAGTGGACTGGGCGTGAGTCGTTGGCGGTGAGCTGAAAAGTCGCTGTAGCCACCTCGGTATAGACTATAGTGTTAACACGCACACTGGAGGGGGCGGGCGGGGCGAAATCCGCCCATCTCTCCTGTTTTGTATTAGTGTGAATATCTCCTGATTGTACCCGTCAATATGCATCATTTTTGGTGTACCTGCCTAAAAATGAACGGCGTGTCGTCTAAAGTAAGAACAATCCAAATCGGACGAAATTGTGTTTTAGTTATAGGCAGCGGTGTCGATTTTTCCAAACGGTTGGGGAGGGGGGGACAACACACTGGCGGATCCAGCCTCTCTCCGTGAGGGCATCTTTTTGTGGTTAAAAGGTAACCCCATTGTTTTCCTCTGCGGATTTGGGTCGGTCACCTTATTTTGGTATTCGAGCTTAAGAAATTCACTTTTCAAATTCACAAAAATTTATTTTGTGGATTTTTTTCCCGACAAAAATCAGTGGGATTTTTTTTGGGGGGGGTCATAAACACAAAATTTCGCGAATCCGAGATAGATATTTGGAAGTGGCTCCATTTCCTTTCTTTTAACGTTTTTTTTTTTTATTTGCTTCAAAACTCCATTTTCTACGATTGTTTAAACATTTATCATTTTTCCACCAAAAATGGTATGATATGACGTCAACGTCATTATCTCCCAAAATACTACATCAATTTAATTGGAATTTAGTGAGAAAACGTAAAATTGATGCAGCATAAGGTATTGGAATTTTGAAGTTGCTATCTATCATCGTTTTCAAGTTATTGAGCAAATCCGGGAGAGGGCAGATTCTGCCCCCCCCCCCTCCCCTCCCAGCGGGACGCGGGTTAAGTGTCACCGGGGCTGCTTGAATTGCATCAGGTGCGCTGTTTTGTCTATCATTGAAAGCAAGGTATACATACAAACTTCAAATTCAATCACTCGAGAAAAACAACTTCCGTTTTCATGAAGTTGTCTCCTAAGATCATTGTTTTTTTCACTTTCAGTGCAGGGAACGCGAGTGGGGCATACATTCAGATTCCTGTAGGGGGGGGGGGAATTTGCCCCTGATGACCCCCCCCCCCTGGATCAATGTTCGGCACGGGCCCACCAACCCCCAGGCCAGCCCGGCCCAGGCCCATGAACATCAAACCCAGGCCCGGACCAGGCCCGGTATAATTCATAATATTGAGGCCCAGGCCAGGTTCGGCCCGTTCAGATTAAGCATATCATTATTTTCACCAAATTTGCAATCATTATCCTAGCATATTTACTTGTATACTATAGATGTGAAACAAGTAACCAATAGTGTGTTAACAAAAAAATAAAAAAAATAGTGTGTTGCTGTGTAAGTGGTTAAAATATTTTTGAGCTCTGACCTGAGCTTGTGCGACGCGCGCATTACTTCAAAATTGTCAGGCCCAGGCCCATCCAGAGCCCAGTGATTTCCTTAAAGTTGAGGCCCGGCCCAGACCCAGCCCAGGCCCAGCCCATGGCCCATAGGGCCAGCCCAGCCCATGACGAACTCTGCACTGGATCCGCCAGTGCCAGCAATTACCGCCAAGGAGAGCCTCTGCCAGACACTGAATGGAATTAATTTTCCCATTTTCCACATTTGTATAAGCAATTGCGAAAGTTGCGTTATGCCGTGAAGCGGCGCGAAATTTTCCGGTTTTTGACTGTGGATAGCTGGATTTTGACTGCTGCAAAGACAATTGTTACGACTTTACGATAAATTGGGAACGCGAGGGGGGGGGGGGGGGGGGGGGGGCATACTTGTATTGAATGCCCCCACCAGATTCCTGTGGGTGGGGGGGGGGGGGGCATTTGCCTCTGATGCCCCCCACCCCTCCCCCACTGGATCAGCCAGTGGCCCAACAGGGACGGATCCAAGGAGAGCCTATCAACGCCATGGCTTTACCGAAACCACCAAAATCGGCTGAAAATGCACACGTTTTAAAGAAGTTCTAGGCAACTTGTACAAAGGACAGTATTTGTAATCAACTCAGAATGCAAAAACAGACGAAATCTCATGAATTTTGGAATTCTGTAGGACGGGCCCTCAAACCAACGTTTTGGGCCGGTCTGCATCCGCCAAAAGGCCCGAATCATTACTTGAAACCCTTACTTAGTAAAACGGCAATGTTAACCTGTCATTGACAGGGGGGGGGGGAATATCTCCCCCTGACGAATTTTCGCAATAGCTAAAAAAAAACAATAGCGATATCAACTTTCGGTACCCTCTCCTACACCAATTTTACGTATTCTGTGCATAAATGAAGCAATTTTGTCGAGAAAATAAAATCGAGATATAACGAATTTAGTGACGTCACAACACACGAGTTTGGTGAAGAAAAAAATCAGCTAAACTTTAAGAGATCATACAAAGTCTATATTTTGAGCAAAATGCAATACAAAAAAGGATTAAAAATAGCAAATGACAAGGGCTACAAAATATATTCTCGGATTTATGAAATATTTGGTTTTTGAGCCCTAAAAAATCATTTAGAAGAATAAATTTAAACAAACTATTTCTTGGGAAAAAAAAATCACTAAAAATCAAACATTGCAAATATGTTAAAAATTCACCGGATTTCGCATCTTTTTACATAAAGAGGTGATTTAAAACAAACTTTTCTTAGTAAAAGCTCCGTAAACTTTCTTTTGAAATAGGAAACGTGTCAATTTGTTGTCCATTTCAGACGGCTTGGGAGGCTTGGCCGCTTTTCCCCTTCTTGGATCCACCAGCGGCCAAAAACATTGGGGGGCGAGGGTACCATTGGGGGGCTGAACTCAACATTGGTATGGCCGAGGGCTACCCCAAAAGTATATAAATCAACACCTATGGTTATAGGCCGTAAAAGTAAAAAAAGAGTAAAATGTCTCCAAAATGACCGCAATGAAATGTTGATATGCAAATGACCTGAGGTCAAATGCAACTTCTATCATCCCTATTGTATCATTAGATTTTCCAACAAATCATTTAAAGGAAATAGTTCACCTTCAACATTAATCTTAAACTGAGATAGCAGTTTTGTAGCCCGTGTTGGGAAACCCCTATCTGCAAGTGTTCTTGACTGAAAAGACTCTCCAGCCGAATATATGTATTTTTTTTGGCGAAGAAATGCGGTGCTGGCGAAAGAATGTTGTACTGGTTTTAGCCCGGGCAGAGGCTATATCATCAGCCAATCAGCTTGCAGCTGGTGCTAGCAAGCGAACCGCCGGCCGCCGGTTGGCACATCTCCAATGCGAGTCTATCCTTACGCGACTACTTTCGAATCTGATTGGCTGAACCATTTTTTACATTCGCTGACGTCAGGACTCTGACTCAGAGAGTATGCATATAGTTTTGATAAAAATAATAATGTACGGCCTTCTGTCCTGAATCGGCGCGATATAAGGCCATTTTTGACAATATAAAAAGAAATTGTATTAAGAAATATAATCAAATCGTGTTTGGTAAAAATTTCCAAGGTGAACTATTTCCTTTAAGCCCATTTTGGGTGTATATACATGCACTCACTCGTTCCATAACAAACCAACCCAAGGAGCGCATAACAAGCAAATTCAGCATATTTGACTTAATACCTTAAAGGTATTGACTTAAGGTCATTAAATTTTCACGAAACAGAGTTCCCCACAGAACCTCCATACCCTATAAATTGTGTTATTACGAGCGAGCGCAAAGCGCTCGCTCGTCCTTCCGTAGTGTATGGGAAAAATTTGATTATGAATGGCCCGGTTCGGCCCGACCCGGCCCGTGGCAACGCTTGTGAGAAGCTCATATCTCTTCAACCGCGCGTCCGATTGACAAGCAGACTTCTTTGCTAAGCAGACTTCTTTGCTGAGCAGCCCCATCTAACCTACCCTGTTTGAGACAGACCAGTGCCGACTCATGTGGGTGAATACCAATGCGCGACGCGCGTGGCGCGTGCCGCGTAAGGGTTGTTGAAAAGTATTGTGTCGCAATAACTCCACAACGGCTGGGCAGATTATGTGCAAATTTCGTGTGTTGTTAGAGACCCCTCATCCGCCAGTTTCCCACAAGTCATGAGTGGGTGCCTCTGCACGTGCGCACGTGCACACCCCTATTCTGTATCTCAGGAACGGCTGAGCTGATTGTGTCCAAATTTGGTGTGTGGTTAGGGACCTCTCAGCCGCCGCCTTTCCACAAGTCAGGGGTGGTGTGGCTTTGCACGTGCGCACGTGCACATCCCTCTTCTTTATCTCTGGAACGGCTGAGCAGATTGTGTTCAAATCTGGTGTGTGTTTAAGGAACTCTCAGCCCCCACTTTCACACAAGTCAAAGGTCTTGTGGCCTCTGCGGCCTCTGCACGTGCGCACGTGCGCACCTTTTTTGTATCTCAGAAACTACTAGCCCGATCGAGTTGAAATTCCCCATACATTTCATTCGCGTTCGCTCGTTTATCGCCAACTACGGCGCCTTACTGGTTGTAGCTCTTGTGGGGGCCGAGATATTAGGGGGTGGCGGAATCCGCCCCCCCCCTTCCAGTGTGTATAATTATCAGAAGCCCCCCAGTGTGCGTGTTAACATTCCAGACAACTACTCCCTATTTTCAAGGCCGTCCAAAGAAACATTGACGTCATGCAGCTACCGAACCTCTCTGGGACTAAACGTCAGATCATCACATGAGAGTGTACACTGTACACTCAGTTACCGAACCTCTCTGGGACTAAACGTCAGATTATCACATGAGAGTGTACACTGTACACTCAGTTACCGAACCTCTCTGGGACTAAACGTCAGCTCATCACATGAGAGTGTACA
Organism: Chirona hameri; assembly: GCA_036785665.1. Classification (NCBI taxonomy): domain Eukaryota; kingdom Metazoa; phylum Arthropoda; class Thecostraca; order Balanomorpha; family Balanidae; genus Chirona; species Chirona hameri. Next base: position 13,850 of record JAXIVJ010018575.1, read on the forward strand.
CTGTACACTCAGTTACCGAACCTCTCTGGGACTAAACGTCAGCTCATCACATGAGAGTGCACACTGTACACACAGTTACCGAACCTCTCTGGGACTAAACGTCAGATCATCACATGAGAGTGTACACTGTACACTCAGTTACCGAACCTCTCTGGGACTAAACGTCAGCTCATCACATGAGAGTGTACACAGTACACTCAGTTACCGAATCTCTCTGGGACTAAACGTCAGATCATCACATGAGAGTGTACACTGTACACTCAGTTACCGAACCTCTCTGGGACTAAACGTCAGATCATCACATGAGAGTGTACACTGTACACTCAGTTACCAAACCTCTCTGGGACTAAACGTCAGCTCATCACATGATAGTGCACACTGTACACACAGTTACCGAACCTCTCTGGGACTAAACGTCAGATCATCACATGAGAGTGTACACTGTACACTCAGTTACCGAACCTCTCTGGGACTAAACGTCAGCTCATCACATGAGAATGTACACAGTACACTCAGTTACCGAATCTCTCTGGAACTAAACGTCAGATCATCACATGAGAGTGTACACTGTACACTCAGTTACCGAACCTCTCTGGGACTAAACGTCAGATCATCACATGAGAGTGTACACTGTACACTCAGTTACCGAACCTCTCTGGGACTAAACGTCAGATCATCACATGAGAGTGTACACTGTACACTCAGTTACCGAATCTCTCTGGGACTAAACGTCAGCTCATCACATGAGAGTGTACACTGTACACTCAGTTACCGAACCTCTCTGGGACTAAACGTCAGATCATCACATGAGAGTGTACACTGTACACTCAGTTACCGAACCTCTCTGGGACTAAACGTCAGCTCATCACATGAGAGTGCACACTGTACACTCAGTTACCGAACCTCTCTGGGACTAAACGTCAGCTCATCACATGAGAGTGCACACTGTACACTCAGTTACCGAACCTCTCTGGGACTAAACGTCAGCTCATCACATGAGAGTGTACACTGTACAATCAGCTGCCCCACCTATATGTTATTTTTTCAGTTTAACTGGAGTTGCTTCGAATCACCCAATTAATATTTTGACATTTACTAAAAAAAAATATTAGAACTAGTGCGCTTCAATAAATGGGAATTTTGTGAGGCAGCAAAAAAGTGTGTGTTCCTGGTATAACCACCAATGGCAGTGCCACATATTTTCCCCACAGATCAGCAGGCGGCAGTCGAACGTTGGCCTGCTTTTGATCTTCGCCGCGCTGGCGCATGCAAATTCAGTGCAGCCGTAAATGGGGGGGGGGGGGGGGGTGTGGGTTGTCAATGACACGCCAAGCAGACAACTGGGAACAGCTGTGATCCATTCCACCTGAGCATTTGCTTTAAACAGTATTGCAGTGTGATGCATACCCATCGCTCACCACACCTACGTTCCCAGACCGGTGTCGAGGCCATGCCACCGGGTGAGGAGCTGGCCCTGGAACCCCTCCAGGTGAGCTTCACCAGACGCTCGGGCGTGCTGCTGACCTGGCGTCGAGGCCTGCTGCTGCTGCTGCTGTTCGCCTGCTGCCTGCTGGCCACCGGCCTCCTGGTGCACCACTTCCACCGGCCAGTGAGCGGCGCCCCCTCCGCCAGCCGAGGGGCCTCTCTCGTCTCTGATGACGCCGTCACCTCCAGCGAGCCTCTTCGCGACATCCGTCTGCCTCGCCACCTGGCGCCAGAGGCCTACAGCCTGCGCATGCTGCCGCTCTTCGAGGAGGGCAACTTCAGCTTCAACGGCGAGGTGACCGTCACGCTGCGGGCGGACGCTGCCGGCGGGAACGTCACGCTGCACGTCAGCGAGCTGCTCGTCTACAACGACTCGGTGGCGGTGACGGACGTGACGGCGGACAGGCCGGTGCCGATCGCCGGACTCCGGCACGACGCCGAGCGGGAGTTCCTCGTGGTGCTGCTGGCGGAGCAGGTGGTACCCGGCCACAGGTATAACGTGACGGCGAAGTTCACCGGCATCCTAAACGACAAGCTAGCCGGCTTCTACCGCAGCAGCTATCGCACGCCACAGGGAGACAAACGGTATGTAAACCAAACACACGAAGCAAGGAGACAAACGGTGCGTAAAGCAAACACATGACGCAAGGAGACACACGGTGCGTAAAACAAACACACGACGCAAGGAGACACACGGTGCGTAAAGCAAACACACGATGCAGAGAGACAAACGGTGCGTAAAACAATCACACCCACAGGGAGACAAACGGTGCGTAAAGCAATCACGACGCAGGGGGCGAACGGTGGGTAAAACAATCACACGCCACAGGGGGCAAATGGTGCGTAAAACAAACACACGCCACAGGGGGCAAACGGTGCGTAAAACAAACACACCCACAGTGGGCAAACGGTGCGTAAAGCAATCACACGACGCAGGGAGACAAACGGTCGGGTTCGCAAAGAAATATGCAAATTGCGAATGCCTATTCATAGGTGATCGCTTCAATGTTGCACGTTATGTATACAATGGGTCATCATCGTCTGGACATTCTTGTTTTCGGTGGAGCCGGAGACAGTCACTGGTGTAGGAAAGCTTAAAGTGTGCGCCTGGTCAATGTTCCGTTTCGGTATGCGGCAGGCAAACAAAAAGATGGTTCATTTGTCCATCGTCTAGTGTCTCTCCTCCAGTGGTGTCAAGCTGTCCAGGGCGATTACCGATGAACCCATTTCTGCTACACGACAGCGGAAGCTGGACTCCTGACCTAATCGGGTGCATTCTGCTCTGCTCGCCTTTCCTAATCTGTTCGCCTTTCAGGTGGATGGCAGCGACGCAGCTGGCGCCGATAGACGCTAGAAAGGCGTTTCCATGTCTGGATGAGCCGGCTCTGAAGGCGACGTTCGAGATAACTCTGGGACGCCACAAACGGATGACGTCCATCTCAAACATGCCGCTCAGAATGACAGAACCCAAGTGAGACGGGAATTGTCATGAGTGCCACTCATTGCCAAATCAAACCTCAACTGATAGAGTAAAGCAGTATTGAGATTTGATGTTCGGCACTTTCCTGGCTGGCCTGGCGCATTTGTCTTCTGCGTACTTACAGGGTGATGATGTGAAAGCGTGATAAGTTAGGTGGCTAGCAGATATCTGTATTTCCCGCTGAGATGAATGAAACACATACAGTTCATGGCCCCAATGTTGGCCATTTGTGATGGCATGGTCCCGCGATCAATGCGGCCTGCGGCCTGCGCTTCAGTAGTTGTCTACAGCAGGCGCTCGAAGGCGCCATCTCAATACGCCCAGCAGAGCTCCGCTCGGCGCCGTGGGTGTGTCTCGCCATTTTCTTCAGCTGCTGACTCTGGTGCATATTATGTGCGAAGTCTTCACGACCGTCTGCAGCTGCTGTGGGGTCCGTGGCCCACATTGAGCAGCATGAGTAAGGGCCTGGGACCAGAAGTTGAAGTCTAGTCAGGACGCGTCCGGACTGCGCACTGACACGTGGTGCTCGTTCCTGCGGAAGATCTTCCGGTCGCCGAAATTTGATGCGAGGAATTATTTCACATGAGTAATCACATGACAGGGGGCGCCATCCTGCTGAAAGCAGTAGCCTTTACGGGTGGCGTAGGTCCGCACGGCTGGCCACATTGCTGTCTCAAGCATATCCAGATATGATTGACCGGTGACGGATCCTTCAGTCCAGTTACAGTGGACCGGCAGGCACTTTCCGTTGACGGTTCTGACCCAGCAAGCACCACTGGTCAGCGTACAGCCCGTTCGACTTGTCCTGTCTAGACTTCAGCTTCTGGTCACAGGTCCTCACTCGTGTTCTGTGTGAGCCACGGACTCTGAAGCAGCTGAACACGGTTGTGGAAAACTTCCCACAGAACATGGACGAGGCGCAGCTGAGGAAAATGGCGAAATACACGCGGCGCTGGGCGGGAAGAGCACAGAGGTCATTTCCATCACAAATGCCCAACTTCTTTAACCCTATTCCCTGCGGGCGGCCAGAATTACGTTAACCTGCGGGGAGCAGATTCTGCCTCCCCCCCCCCCCCCCCCAGAGATCTCAAGAACCGCTCGGTCGATTTCGATGGGGAAAACGCCATTCGATTCATCATGACAAGATCTCTCTTTTTTACCCCGAATTTTTTTTTTTGTTCAAAAATGGGTGGCCATGGGGCAAAATATCCGCACATTTTGGGTGTTTTTTAAAGGTCATTGCAGCCATGTGGCTCGACCGATTTCCATGCTCTAAACGTTTTTGAGCTTCAAATGTACTGGTATTTAATATATCAAAAGATAAAAACGAAATAAAAAATCATAGGCGTATTCAGGGAATGTAAAATGGGGGGGGGATTTCTGGGAAAAAAATAGGTGGTGTTCGTGATTGTTTGGGACGACATGAACGTCACATGTGGGCATTATATGCTGTAATTTGTTAAATTTGATATATTGCGCATAGGCGGATCCAGGAAAAAACATGGGGGCACCATGCGCGTAACTCATTTATCATCTTACTCATTTGAATTTGGACCTAATTTGAGGGTGGGTATCGCCTCCCATTTTTGTATTATGAGTGCGCCTCTGCCCAGAAAATATATACCATCCCAGTATCTATGATGCATATTGCATTGAAATTGTTTCTGACGCATTTATTGCACTGCAAACCACGAAGGAAGTATGCGACGCAAAACCGCATTCGTAACACCCTCCCCAAAACAGGAGCCTGGAACCGCCTCTGCCAACCTATTTTTTCAAAATGTTGGCACAACAAGCGCCATTCAATTTTGGGAAAAGTCACAAATTTTCAGGACGCTATGTCTAACGGTTTGGAAGCGGCAAGTGAAAAACCACCGGGAGGGGCAGAATCTGCCCCCGCAGGGAATAGGGAACCGTATGCGTTTCATTAATGTCAGCGGGAAATATATGTCTTTGCTAGTCCCCTAACGTGTCACACTTCCAATTGATCACCCTGTACCTACATGTGCACGTGAGTGTGAACTCACATAAGCGGATGCGCATGACGCGCGTGTGATCTGCATACCCGCTGGTGCTTCTCTCAGCTAGGCAGTGACCGCATCAGTACCTCCACCCTTGGCCGGCGCCAGGCAGCAGCCGTCCCCCTGACCTGACCGTGAGGGCAGCAGCCGTCCCCTGACCTGACCGTGAGGGCAGCAGCCGTCCCCTGACCTGACCATGAGGGCAGCAGCCGTCCCCTGACCTGACCGTGAGGGCAGCAGCCGTCCCATGTCCTGACCATGAGGGCAGCAGCCGTCCCCTGACCTGACCGTGAGGGCAGCAGCCGTCCCCTGTCCTGACCATGAGGGCAGCAGCCGTCCCGTGACCTGACCGTGAGGGCAGCAGCCGTCCCCTGACCTGACCATGAGCTGACCCCCGGATGTGTGTTGCAGTTGGCAGAGAACGGACTACGTGTGGGACACCTTTGATAAATCCCTGCCCATGTCCACGTATCTGGTGGCGTTCGTTGTGTCAGACATGGTCGCCAAGGAGTCTGACCCGGCGCTCAGCGACACCCGCTTCAGAGGTGAGCAAGACTTTTGCACTGGCAGAATATTCGCCGCGGTGATTTTCAATTCAGGTGTACTCAATATCTGGTCCGGTGACGAACATGCGACAAACTGCTCTCCATACTACTCTATACTACTCTCCAGTGATTGCATACACTGGAAGATCTTTTTAAGGAAGAGTTTATGAAGACTTGCTGCTCTCGCTCTAATTTTAATAGACAAGTTTTGTGGAGCGGTTTAATGGAAATGAACTCAGAATTTTCCCATTGAAAGTATAGCATTAATTGCCTATGAGACTACTTCTTCGTTAGCAGTGCAACCTCTCTAACACATGTTAATAATGTGTTAACCCGGCATTGACTGGGGTCTCAGCAGAACACCATTGACTGGAGGGCCGTTAAACATCCCCCTGGTTATCTCCCGAACCAATGATGATCGCAGCGAGACGCACAAGGCGGAAATCGAAATATCTCAATGAGACGAATCTAAAACATACTCACAAATGTCAAAGTGAGGTCAAATGTCAGGTAAAAGGTCAGAATCGTCGTATTTGAGTCTATGGGCCATACTTTCCATCCAAAGCCTTCGATTACAACTAGTGGTGTCAATCAGTTACCGAAGTTTTGGTAACCGAAAAAATGTTGTGACCGATTTGGTAATCGGTCGGTCAGGCTTATAAATTTTGGACACTTTTCGGTCAGCCTAGTCTTAAACAATTCACTTTTTGTCACACTTTTACAAATTATATTCTGCAAATTTGCACCAAATTCAATCAATTAATGTAAATACTAAATAGAACACTTCATTATTATATAAATATTGAAGATATTGCTCACAAGAAGAAGTGAGGTCCTTAAAAATAAGTATTGTATACCGTCTTAAGTAGCAAGTACAAACCAGTAACCAGTATGCCCCTCCAACTTTGGCCAATGAAATTTATTTCTTTCTATGTATGTATTTATGTAATATGTATTATGCTGCAAATTGATATGAAATGATTGAGGTCACATTTTTCCATCCTGTGTTCAATGTGCTTTCGGTCTAGCTTGCAGCATCCACTACTTTGCTTTGTAAATGTATTTGGTTTATTTTTTCACAATTATACTGTCTTTTTGGAAACTAAACATGTGTGTTTTAAGATATTAAACAAAACCATTTTTGCCAGTTTGTTATCTACATAAATAAGTATAAAATTTGAAAATCGGTCAACTTTTGCACATTTTTGGCTTCAACCCAAATTGATCGGTATTCGGTCAATCGAAATGCATCCCATTCGGTATCTGTTTGGAATCAGTAAGGATTTTTTGGAAAATGACATCACTAATTACAACCATGATCACCCAAAGTGCTGCCAAAGGTATGATGCACATCCCGCATGAGCTAAAGTTGAGATTGTTGGCTAAGGTCAAGGTCAAGGTCAGGTAATAAAAGGTAACTATGTTCAAAATATGTACGAAAGTCATGCAACACATGTTTTATGAGTTACTTTCCTACGTAAAATTCGATAGCCATAGTCATTTTAAAACCTGACTTCATGTACGTGAAGTTAATGTCAAGTTCAGGCCAAGTGGTCACTGAAGGGTGAAAATTGTAAATTGATAAATCTAAATACAAATGGCATGTTTCTAGCAGTTTTGTCATATAAATACAGTGGTAGCATTTATCTTGTCTGTATCTGGTCAACAAAAGCCAGAAAACGCAATGTATAAATATGACGTCATGAGTTACCCATACTTTAGATGCCATAAGTCAGTAAAAAATGGTGATATCATTCTGAAATTTGGTATGGTAGTTTCCCATTTGTGGTGCTCTGACATATATTCGTTTTTTAAATATATTCGAAAATATTGATTTTGTGGGTATTCCCCCCTCCCCCATTTTTGTTTTATTTGTTGGGGTCCAAAACCAATTTTTTGGGAAAATCTGAGATATCTATCTTGTAGCCCTTGTCATTTCTATCTTTTGACGTTTTTGGATTGCATTTTGCTTAAAATATGACATTTGAACGGTTGTATATATTTTTTTTTGGTGTAAAACTCGTGTGTAGTGACGTCACCAAAGTCGCTATACTCGAAATTTGTTCGACGAAATTGCTTTATTTTTCACAGAAGACGTCAAATCGATCTCTAAGAAGGTAGCCGACGTTTGGTGTTGATAGCGCTATTGGTTTTTGAGTTCTTACAAAAAATCATCAGGGGCGTGAAACCACCCCCCCCCCCAGCCAATTGGCGCCCAAATTAAACGCCCAAATAAAAAAAAACAGTCAATTGGCGGGTTAATAATGTTTCACACATTGTGCAGATACCTAACATCACAACGTAACATTTTGAATGAAATGGTCACATCTATTGCCATCGCCACCGTGTCTAGCAAACCGTAACTGACCACTGTCTTGAAATGAACCCGTCCGTTCACAGTTTGGTCTCGTGCGGACGGCTCTGGAGCACACTGAATATGCGCGAGCAATCGGCCTGTTATATTGGAATACTACGAGGACTTCTTCAAGACGAAGTTCCCGCTACCGAAACAGGATATGGCAGCCATACCTGACTTCCCCTTCCATGGAATGGAGAACTGGGGACTTATTTTATACAGGTACGAAACTCTTCCAGGTTGTTGTGACACTGAGGCACCACCAGGCCCCTGCAGTCAGCAGCAGAACATGTCTTTGGCGTGACGCGTATTACAATGCGATTGCCACGACTCTTTGCCATTTCTGCGGCTCACGACAAAACTAGGTTCATTTGCAATGTCTGACGATTGCAGCGCATGTTTCGAGTCGTGCGGTACTGGCCAGGCAGAAATATTTCGGTATTCGCTGAGAGGAGAGTACTGAATCACCTGCAGCCACTTCGCTGTTCCTCCGGCAACGTGCTTTCATCTCGAACTGCTCTCTTTCAACGGACGTTTATTCCGAGCTGCCTCTCTTTCAACGAACTTTCATTCCGAACCGTTTCTCCTCCAACGAGCTTTTATTCCGACCCCCCCCCCCCTCCATATTCGTCTGCACTCCGAGCTGCAGATATGATAACAATCAGCGACTACGACTCTGCACTGTTTCTGCGATATTTGTTTTCTGTCTCTGCGAGATGATGTGCGAGTCACTGCCGGCTCCGCTGACAGAGTATTCCCATCGTCCGACAGTGAGGCCGCACTGCTGTTCGACCCGGAGGCGTCTTCTGCGGACAACAAACAGCTGACGGCACGAATCGTGGCCCACGAGCTGGCCCACATGTGGTTCGGAGATCTGGTCACTCCCAGTTGGTGGACCGATATCTGGCTCAACGAGGGCTTCGCTCGCTATGTGGAGACGCTCGGAACGCATAAGGTGACTGAAGCTGGGTTGGTTTGCGTTGCGGGTGTTGTACGATAGGGAAATGAAGAGAAACATCTACGCGGT
>JAXIVJ010018576.1:0-22762 GCA_036785665.1 Chirona hameri
ATATATATATATATATATTATATATATATTATATATATATATATATATATATATATATATATATATATATATATATATATATATATATATATATATATATATATATATATATATATATATATATATGTATATATATATATATATATATATATATATATATATATATATATATATATATATATATATATATATATATATTGCTTTGGAATTCGGTTTGGGCATCGTTCATACTTGGTTCTCCAATATATCTTCCGGCTTTTTGAATACATTGCAAATTTTGATTTTGTGATGAAAAACTGTTTTTCATGTCCACAATTAAACAAAAATCAAAACCGGAATACATATTAGAGAACCAAGTATGGACGATGCCCAAACCGAATTTCAAATCAATATCTATATTTTTGACTTACTTATGGCTCCCAAGTATGAAAGGTACGTGGATGTGGGTGGCACTTCTTTGTCTACCAAACAAACTACGCGTTCTCGAGCCTCGGCCGGGGCAACTTCGAAAACAATTATCCACCCATGGCAATATCTACTATCTTCGCTTAACGCTAATCAAGAATGGACCCGCTGTCGACAACACAACGTATAAATGACAAACTACCGAGTAAATAGCCGATATTCGGTGAACCAGATGGTTCTCGGCGTCCGGGGGCGGACAGGTGACGTGTGTCGGCGATGAGGGTGTCGCTGCCGGGCCGGTCAGCCCGCTCCCCGCGCTGGCAGATCCACCTGCTCCGAGCAGTGACCACCGGCCGCACCTGCACCCCAGATCGAGGCTAATTAGCCTGAGGGGGCGGGCCGGACTGACCTGCCGCAGGCCAGCTGGAGATGTGTGTGTGGGGGGTAGGCCCCTCCGACCCTGTAGTCCAGCCGAGGGGGGTGCAATGTTGGGCGGAGTGACCGGGGTACGAAGGAAGTGTAGTGTAGGTGTGTCGCTTCTCTGACACAACACATATGCTCCCTCGTGATGGTCGCGTCTCCAAACGTGTCAGCAAGAGAACAGAGCGACGGAGTAACTGACCGACAACGATGGAGCAACGACCGCAGTTTTAAGGATGATGATGATGATTGGGGTTTTAGGGCGCATCGACTGCTTTTGGTGGTCAATTAGCGCCCAGCAGTTTGAAGGAGTGGCAAGGAATTACAACCTGGCGGCATTATTGAAGCGAAATAGAAAGGAATACAAAATAGCTGACCCTGTGAGATATCATCCAGAGCCATAGGTGTACCCAAAGGGGGGGGGCAATTCCCCCTCCCCTGAAGGTCCGTACGTGCCCCCTTGGCCGTATGTGCCCCTTTGGAAATAGGATCCGAAGGGCCCTATTTCGGAAAATGAATTACTTTTTTTGTATTTGTTTAAAGGAAAAAAATGTTGAAAATTTGCTCCTCTAAAAATATAGTGGGCCAAATCCGGTGAGTTTTTTTGGTGGGGTACCTTATGCCTCCTGATCAAAAATTGGCCCCTCCTGAAGTGAATCCTGGGTACGCCACTGTCCAGAGCTACCAGCCACGCCCTAGCCTCGACTTAACCAGAGGACACGCAATGAACCCTTTATCTTCCAATGCACCGCCAAGAGATCGGCGTCGATCCAGTGGCAGTCGGCCGATCCCCGCGTCTATCCCTGCCCCCGTCCGGCACCACATCACTCCACACATCGAGTCACACCGCGGCCGGCCGGTCCGCTCAGCAGAGCTCCCGCCGGCGGCGGCGGCGGCGGCGGCGGCGGCCAACCCAAACCAGGCGCCGCTGCCGCTGACGGCGCGGCGAGTGATGACGCGCAGGCGGCGATGGTGACGCGACCGTGACAGACGCGCCGCGCCGCGACAAAACAACGGCACAGTGGCGCGGCGGCGGCGACGGCGGCGAGGGGTGGGGCGGGGCGGAGCGGGGCGGGGCGGGGATGGCGGACAGGAGCGGGTACAGACATCAGACATACGACGGCGATCAGTCGATGGTAAGTCATCGAAAGGGAGCAGTCCAAAGATAACAAACAAAGGGAGCAGTGCAGTCCAAAGATAACAAACAAAGGGAGCAGTGCAGTCCAAAGAGAACAAACTAAGGGAGCAGTGCAGTCCAAAGAGAACAAACTAAGGGAGCAGTGCAGTCCAAAGAGAACAAACTAAGGGAGCAGTGCAGTCCAAAGAGAACAAACTAAGGGAGCAGTGCAGTCCAAAGAGAACAAACTAAGGAGCAGTGCAGTCCAAAGAGAACAAACTAAGGGAGCAGTGCATTCCAAAGAGAACAAACTACGGGAGCAGTGCAGTCCAAAGAGAACAAACTAAGGAAGCAGTGCAGTCCAAAGAGAACAAACTAAGGGAGCAGTGCAGTCCAAAGAGAACAAACTAAGGGAGCAGTGCAGTCCAAAGAGAACAAACTAAGGGAGCAGTGCAGTCCAAAGAGAACAAACTAAGGGAGCAGTGCAGTCCAAAGAGAACAAACTAAGGAGCAGTGCAGTCCAAAGAGAACAAACTAAGGGAGCAGTGCAGTCCAAAGAGAACAAACTAAGGGAGCAGTGCAGTCCAAAGAGAACAAACTAAGGGAGCAGTGCAGTCCAAAGAGAACAAACTAAAACATTTCATACGACATGCTGGCAGAGGACATGGATATGAGGACGGCAGGGGTACCAAAGAAATGACGCTGAGGCTTGAGAACGCTGAAGAGTGAGAAGGGTACAACACTAAGATCACTGGTGCCAAGAGACAGGCGCTGAGGCTACACAGCTGAAGGGAAATGGGAGCTGACGTCACTGCTTTGCCGGGAGAGGGGCGCTGAGGTCACTGCTCTACAGGGAGAAGAGAGGAGAGAGGAGAGAGGAGAGAGGAAGAGAGAGGCCAGCAGTCATTAAAGCGGTTCCGATGTCACAGCTCCGGGCGCCGGCTGGCGTGTTGTGGCCTGCGTCAGCATCTCAGAGCAGTGACGGGGCCGGATGACGCCAGCTGGACCCTGCTGCGCGCTGCTGCGCGCTGCTGCGCGCTGCTGCGCGCTGCTCTCCCGGTGTAGGCGTCACACGTCAACACAGCCGCCCGCCATGTGTCGCCGTAGCGGTGTGGTGTCGAACCTGCCAACCCTGCGGGCCGCTGGCAGCCAGGCCAGACAGCCGGGCTCGACAGCTTGCTGGGGTGTGGCCACTGTCGGATCCAGGGGAGGGGGGGGGGGGCACTCCCTCCCCCCATTTCACGCTCGAGGGGGCGGCAATAGAAATTAGCCCCTCCCAAATCCGCTGAAACTGGCGAAAAAATGGGTACTGACGGCGAAAAATAACTTCTTGCGAAATAAATAAATCGCTATTTTTTGCCTCGTTCGTGTTTCCTCTATTTTGTACCGGCGTCAAGTTAGCAGCAGATAGATTATCCATCTACACCAGGGATTCCCAAACTGGGGGAATTCCCACTTGGGGGGGATTAAGTGGACCGCAGGGGGGAAAGACAGACTTCTCAGATTAAGTGCGATATCAGCTTTGGAGACTGATGAAGCTGGAGCTGATGAAGCTGGAGCTGCTGTGGCAAACAACGCACTGAGCGGAAGTACCCGTAACTTGTCACGCTTGAGTGGCGTTCTCGACACCATTGATAACGAGTTGAAAGAACAAATCTTAGAACACCTGGTAGTACCTAGCTCTCAAAGCGGGATATCGTCCGGTATTTTCCCGAGGTCGATACAGACGACATCTCTATGGCACCTACTCGAGATCCTGTCAAGTGCTCTGTGGATGAGGTACCAGCCGATCTCTAAGGCGTTTACTCAAGATCCTGTCAAGTGCTGTGTGGATGAGGTACCAGCAGATCTACAGGAGGAGTTCATTGACATGCCCACTGGCGGATCCAGGGGGGGGGCATCAGGGCAAATGCCCCCCCCCCCCCCCACAGGAATCTGGGGGTGGCATTCAATACAAGTATGCCCCCCCCCCGCGCGTTCCCTGTATTGAACTTGAAAAACAATGATCTTAGGAGAAAACTTCATATAAACGGATTTTTTTAAATTATCTCAAGTGATTGAATTTGAAGCTGTTATGTATCCCTTTCTTGCAATTATAGATAAACCAGCACACGTGATGAAATTCAAGCAGCCCCGGTGACACTTAACCCGCGCACTGCAGGGGGGTTGATATCCCCCCTCAGGTTTTTATCAGATAGCGAAAAACGGCGGCGCGCAGCGCCGCATAGTTTTGGCACACCTGTTAGGACATCAATTGCGCACACTTTGGAAAAAATATAACCTCGGGTCATCTCAGGTCAGGTCACCAGACCAGGTCGAGTGACCCCATCTCCAAATAAAAATGCAGTTGTGCCAAAGCCAGAGTTTCTCACCGATCAGTTTGACACGTACAGGATATGATGAGGGCATAAGTACTTACAATTCGTTTATTTCGGAATTTTGATATCGGTGACCTAAGGTCAAGTCAATTTCGTAACCTCCCATATAAGTCAATGGGGAAATATACAAATGCTTCCTATTTCAATGATATGCATGATATTAGTCTAATTTCTTCTGGATCATGTTATTATAGGATATTCTTGATGATCCAAGTGGAAGTTTAGTTTAGTGACCCATATGGGGTCATTTGAGGTCATGCGAGGTCACCATCACTTGTTTGTCAATAACTCCCGACATAATACAAATAGAGAAGTAAAACAGACAGCAATGTATTTGTTTCGTCGAGACACGTCTTCCCATATGCATCATACCCTACTTGGGTCACCACTTGACCTTGACCTGATGTATTTTTTTAAGTTGACTTAACACGGTCACCATGTATATTTTGCGAAGCGCCTTGACGAGATAAACACAATAGCGTGAACAGTGTTCCGTTATCTTTATTAAGTAAAAAGTTAATAGCGAAAAACGATTTTGCAATAAAACTGCATTTCTTTTCCTTTTTTGACCTCTGGAGCCTCATATATTGACCTGCCCCTCCAGGCCCTCCAGTTATACGAGACTTTGACGTCCAAAGGCTGGAACTTTTAAACCTGTGATAGGACATGAATTTGGGAGGTTAGAAAGGAAAAGCGCCATAATTTGGCCCAATTTCCAAAATTGACTCAATTTCCGAAAAGATAATTAATTCATGCCTAGAGAATGTAAAGTCCCGTGTAAACGCGGTTTCTATCTACACTACAATTTGCGCAAAAACATCTCAACATCTCACTATGGGCGTAGCCAAATAACATTGTAACGCTCAACTTCACTGATGAAATAAAATGCCTCGCTATTTGGCACATGTTACGTTTCATCGTCAATACTAGAGATGTACCTACTACCTAGGGACCGATGATGCTGAGTATCCAAGCCCACCAAAGACAATGGGTAGCAGATCTCCCAACAAAAACACCTCTAGTTATTACGTTTTACATTTTTACGCGATCTGTTCCCCGTGCTTCTCTCATGTTGACCACACTCCAGAAAGCCTGTGCGCAGCTTCCAGACAGGTAAGCAGCAATTGGTTGACACCAGGCCCTGGATCCGTTGGTTATGCCTTCCCAAGTCATGCGCGAGATCGTCTCCACATTTGTTGCGATGCTGTATGTTGTAAAAATCAGCCATGTATCGCGCCAACTGATCACACATACCTGCTACGAAAATACCGTATCGGTTCACCAGTCACTACTACGTGTTGTCATTGACTTAATTTCGTCAACTCTCGACAGGTGTACCTCACATCAGTAGCACACACACCTCAAATTCGCACATCAGTAGCACACGCAGTCACCTTACACGACATTGACAAGACAATTATCATGTCTCAGATCCCATGCTGTAGGGGGCTCGCTCAAAAACAAGTGACCGAAATCCGCGAAGTTTTCTCAAAACGGGTGGGTGCCAGCAGACGAGGGGCCCGCTCTTAGGGCTCTGCCCCCCCCCCCCCCCCTCCCCAATGGAATCCTGCGTGCGCCACTGTCATCAAACCGATATTGAAGAAACTTGCATTGAACCGAGGAACATTTTTGCAATCTCGCATTTTGTATATATATTTTTTGGACACGTGACCGTTTGACCTATTTTTTATGGTGACCAGGACAATTTCTCAATTGAAAGTCGCATTTCCGTTTGAAGACGATTCAAGCTTGGTCAATGTTCTTCCAGATAGACAAGGAAAAAATGGCTTTCGGCCTCCAAATAGGATTGTTGAGCCTCCCAACATCGACTCTAGGCGGCTCTCTTCTGAAAAGTGCACTTGGCTATATTTTGAAAACCGCTACTCGATTTTTTTGTTGTTGGCACAGCTGGCTTCCCCGCCTATGATAACCTCCTAGACCAAATTACAGAGAGAAAATAAATATGATGTTTTTTTTGTGTTGGTCGATCCATCTATTAGGAGGCTCAAAAATCCTATTTGGATGCCGATTTTTTTTTGTCTATCTGAAAGAATATTGACCAGGCTTGGATCTTCTTCAAACGGAAATTCGGCTTTAAATTGAGCAATTGTTCTGGTCACTCATAAACAAATATGTCAAGTGATCACGTGTCCAAAAACAAATAAAAGATTGCAAAAATGTTCCTCGGTTCAATGCAAGCTTCTTCAATATACAGGTTTGATGTCGTAACTTCGATGGTTTGTGAACTACGAGCCGCCAAATGTAGGCCTGCTGAGTGACCTCCGAAAAGTGCCCGAGGCTATATATTGAAAACCGCTACTCGGATAATTTTTTCGTTGGCACAGCTCTGGCTTCCAGCCTAGGATAACCCCCTAGACCAAATTACAGAGATAAATAAAATATGATGGTGTTAATTTGAATTTGTTTTGGTCGATCTATCGTGGAATGCCCCAATTACAAGGGCGGGGCCGGTGGGACCGCATTAAGGGCGGGGCCGGTGGGACCGCATTAAGGGTGGGGCCGGTGGGACCGCCTTAAGGGCGGGGCCGGTGGGACCGCATTAAGGGCGGGGCCGGTGGGACCGCGTTAAGGGCGGGGCCGGTGGGACCGCATTAAGGGCGGGGCCGGTGGGACCGCATTAAGGGCGGGGCCGGTGGGACCGCATTAAGGGCGGGGGCCGGTGGGACCGCGTTAAGGGCGGGGCCGGTGGGACCGCATTAAGGGCGGGGCCGGTGGGACTGCATTTGGCAGCGTTCGTACAATATACGGAGAAAACCCGTTCCAACGACACGTACGAACGCTGCCAAAAAAAAAACGTTCTAACGAAACCGTTCCACGTATGAACGCCGAAAAAAACGCTCTAACGAAACCGTTCCAACGGATCCAAATAGATGGATGGAGATCTATCTGCTGCTAACTTGACGCCGGATATTTTGTATCATTTTGGTAGCGATAGGGAAAGTGGCGCGTCTGGCGCTATTTTTTATATAAGTTATAATGTTACACGCAGCGTCGCAGCCTTTGGTCTCGCCCACTGAGGAGCGCGTGAGTGTATTTCCATGTATAGGTACCTATGTTGTGTGGAATACGTCTACTAGTAGGTATTAAATAGGGTAAATGGGTTCAGTAAAACAAAAAATGTAGCTATGGATTGATTTCCAGATATGTACCGAGCAGGTATGAAATAAACTATTATGATTATTTCTGCAGTGGTAGCCCTACCACTGCAGAACATTGGCGGATCCAGGGGGAGGGGACATTAGGGGCATTCAATACAAGTATCCCCCGCGCGTTCCTGCATTGGCTTAAAAAGTGATAATTATGAGGAAAAACTCTCCCTCGGGTCAACGACTCTTTCGCGCTGATGACCCGACTCCCCCTCCCCCCGGTCAGCAACTTTCCGCTGATGAAATGGAACGAAATTTTAGCCCCCCCCCCCCCCCCCCCCCCCAACTCGAACCACCAGTGGTTCCACCAGTGGGTGTGGCGGTGGGAGCGTTGAAAGCGGTTGAGCAGAGATAAATAAGAGTTGCGGTGATGTAAAGGTCAACGATATGGAAGCTAGGAAGCATTGCAAGATAACTTGGTGCAACAAATCGCTCTGACCGAGCTGGAAATAAATAACTTCCAGAATTCAGGATTGAGCATCTTTGATACTTTTCCTGGGTTCTGTGTACTATAAAAAAAAACGTGAAATTGTTCGAACATGATACACTATTTCGTCAACATTGACAGCAAAGCCTGCACCTGAGCAGTGAGCCATCAGTTTGCATTTTTACCCTTTCGCCATACAAACAAAGCAGTTTGTATAGCAATAACATGTGGTTTGAGGATAACAATGGATTTTTGAATTTAGAGAGCATGGCGTTTCAACAACACTCTGCACAGTGACTACAACACAGATCTGCTCCTCCACCACGTGACTTCCTCACCAGCACACCTCCCGGCCCACACTCTCTTATCTCTGGCTGACAAAAATAGACGGAATTGTGGGTGTCTGGCTGACCAGACGCTCACGGCTGCCGACAGCCGTTCATAACATTATTAGGCGAGCCTAACTAAGCGCTGAGCTATCACGTGCACTTTAGACTCGCCGGAGCCGCAGGCGCCACAGTACGGCTAGGGATGATCGGAGGGACGCGAGCGTGATCGCCCGATGTCCGATGTCGCTGACGCAGAGTTAGCCGGTCCAGAGAGCCGGGAATCAGTGAGATGAGAGAGACTGTTGCAGTAATGTGCTTGCCACGCACTGTTTTTGTTCGAGTGTTACGAGTTGCAAAACAGGATGTGCAATAACTGAGAGCACTCTTAACAGGCTTGTTGGAGTTTGTGTTTATTCTCAGTCTCCAACCTGGTGCAAAATATGTGTTTGCAGTTCTTGTTTGTCTGGCAAACGCTACTGCAAAAGTCAGCACTATTATCTGGAATATATAAATTAATTTACCTGTGAGCTGATGATACCTGTAATTTACATGTGAGTCAATTACAGCCAGCAAGTTGTGCTACGCAGCCTCCCCCGTAACGATCTTTACACATCTCGAATAGCAAGACTTCGTCCGCCATTCTAAGCACAACACGTGGATTCACTGGCATGAGTTCATTAGTGTCACTTTTTAAACCGGGCCCGGAGGGCATCTTTCAAGGACGCTCTCGGAGCGCGTCTTTCAGCTAGGCTCTGGTTTTCTCGCTCGCTGACGCCAGAGTACAGGGGTTCTCATCATCACCTTGGACTCTGCCCCCTGCATGGGTCGGGGCGGGGCGTGCAGGACCGGTGAGTTGCAGGACCGGCCAGTTACACCCAGAGTCGGGTGTTGACGGTCCGCGGAGAGCGGTGACTGGCCGGCCTGCCGGGCTGCGTGTCTGGCAGACATCGCAGGGGCACGCTCGGGGAGGCTCGGGACAAACATCACACCGCAGCACGCTGACGACGCGGCAGAGATATACAGGCTGCAAGACAGCTGCAGACATCAGCTCCGCCAGATCAGCGTGAGAGCGTGCAGTTGCAATAACTATAGAGGGCCAATTTGTGCGGGAAAATTGGGAAGCCGATGCGAGTGAAAAGAGTAGAACGATGAGATAATGCATAATACATGTAAGGGCAAAAATGTCGTTTTGGCACATCACACAAAATCGTTGTGCTAATAATGCAGACGTCGCACAAGGCTACATTAAAAGAAGCTGGCCATATGATGGATATCAAACCGATGGCAATTTTGTGCCGTTGTTTCTTGTTAAACCCATTGAGCACATCATCTGTGTACGGTTTTGTTTCTCATGAATTATATCTCCGCGCGCTGCCCGGTCGCTGGAATGACTTGTTTGTCTTTTAATAAATTATGACGAAAATAAATGTTGCCGTTTATAATTCCTACACTGACTCTGCAGCTATATTTGAAACTCCGATGATCAATGACGATCAATGCCCACAAAATAAAGAGGGAAATAATAATGCACTTCTTTTGACAATTATAACTAGCAAAAACAGCCGGACGGAGCAGAGCTGGTCAGTGAACGGAACCAGCAGGCAGCAGCCCTCGAGCCCTGCTCCTGGCACACAGGCCCCCGGTCCTGATCTGGGGTTCGAAACAGGCCCCCGGTCCTGGTCTGGGGTTCGAAACAGGCCCCCGGTCCTGGTCTGGGGTTCGAAACAGGCCCCCGGTCCTGGTCTGGGGTTCAAAACAGGCCCCCGGTCCTGGTCTGGAGTTCGAAACAGGCCCCCGGTCCGGGTCTGGGGTTCGAAACAGACCCCTGGTCCTGGTCTGGGGTTCGAAACAGGCCCCCGGTGCTGGTCTGGGGTTCAAAACAGACCCCCGGTCCTGGTCTGGGGTTCGTAACAGACCCCCGGTCCTGGTCTGGGGTTCGAAACAGGCCCCCGGTCCTGGTCTGGAGTTCGAAACAGACCCCTGGTCCTGGTCTGGGGTTCGAAACAGGCCCCCGGTGCTGGTCTGGGGTTCAAAACAGACCCCCGGTCCTGGTCTAAGGTTCGAAACAGACCCCCGGTCCTGGTCTGGGGTTCGAAACAGGCCCCGGTCCTGGTCTGGGGTTCGAAACAGGCCCCCGGTCCTGGTATGGGGTTCGAAACAGGCCCCCGGTCCTGGTCTGGGGTTCAAAACAGACCCCCGGTCCTGGTCTGGGGTTCGAAACAGGCCACCAGGCCTGGTCGAGGGTCCGGCACAGGCCCTGAGCCTGGTCGAGGGTCCGGCACAGGCCCTGAGCCTGGTCGAGGGGCCGGCACAGGCCCTGAGCCTGGTCGGGGGTTCGGCGCCGGCCACCGGGCCTGGTCGGGAGTTTGGAAGCAGTTTGTCTGCTCCACACATCCGGCCCGGTCCATCGGACACCCACACCGGCCCCATCCGGGGCAGGCCCTCGACTGAAGTATGTACCAGAGTCTGTCACAGAGTCTGTCACCGCCTACCACGCCTACGCCAGCCATCCAGGACAGGCCCTCGGCTGGAGTCTGCGTCAGACTCCAGCGTCGTATCTACCACACCCACGCCACACCATCGACTGGAGGGTCTGTCCCACCAGACCCCAGCTCCTGTCATCTCCAGACCCCCGCGCGTGTCTGTCTCTGACGCCATCTCTGTGCCTGCCAGACACAGCAGCAGCCGCAACCGCGAGCTGCAGCGAACCCAGCGGCCCTCTGGCGGCCCGGTCCGGCGGGCGGCGGCCGAGCCGGCTGCTGAATTTGAGCGGCGCCAGACGGCGGCCGGCCTGCCGGGGCCGCCGTCCAGATGGGAGCCACATGGCCGGCCGCCGAGCCAGAGCCCGTCCAGCCGCCGCCGGCAGGCGGCTGTGACGGCCCGCAGCCGTCCCCCTCACCCACCCTACCCCGTCCCGCCTCCCCCGGCTCCCCCCGGCTCCCCCCGGCTCCCCCGGCTCCCCCCGGCTCCCCCCGGCTCCGCCCGGCAGCTCTGCCTCCGGCGGGGGCGGGAGCGGGGGCGGGGGCGGGGGGCGCACCGGCTGGCGCCGACAGGTCTGCCGGCGGCGGAAGCGTGCGCCCCTGTGATTTAGATTGGTCGTCGTGACCAGAGCTGAACCATAAGCGGCAGCTGCGGATGATGGCCGATCACAGGCAGGCGGCCGCCGGAGCTGCGCCACCGGGAGCTCGGAGTCGGTGTCAGCCGCTCCGCTCCGCCGATGCTGAGCCGTCATGGGCCAAACAAATACGAGCTGCGGAGGCGAGCGACAGAGCCAGGCCCCGCTGCTTCCACGACCAGGCTAATTAGATAGTTCGGCAGATTCTACTACAAGATGCAGTTCGCTGCAGCAGTTTGATCACAGCCTTTCATCAGTATTTCGACAGAGTGAGCCACATGAGATATACGAAAGCAACCAGAAGCAAAGTCCTCAGACATGCGACAGTAACTAGGAGAAAGAGCCGAGTCGCAGCAAAAGGCGAAGTTGCACCTTCACCGTATCGAAGAGTCCGGTGCATGGGCTTAACCAAACACTAACCCGATGCATGGCAGGCTTTTCACCAATCCCTACCCGCATCTCTGTACAAATCCGCCATCCACTGGCGTCCCTAACATCCTGGGGCTCTGTCTCTTTCGGGCTCCAGGCGGCCCGGGCTCCGGGCCTCTCCCGCACGTGTCTCCCGCATCTCATCTCGTGCCCGGAGCCCCCCGAGCCGCAGCAGTCACCGGAGATGGCTGGGCCAGCCTCCGGGAGCCAGACGGTGCGTTCAATCGCCGGTAAACAGGCAGCCAGCAGCCGGCGCCCGTATCTCGACCAATGCAGGTACCCGGATACCGGCCCGGGCCGACCCGCCCCGCGACGGCAGGACCGAATGGCGAGCTGGGCCAGGCGCGCTACTCTGCTTTCCAGGATCGAGACAGGTTTGGTCCTGGTCATGTTCCCTGTTCGGTTCAGCTGTCCGGCGATTGGGTTATGGGTATCTGTTCAGGAGATATTGGCTACCTCTTTATTGGTTTCTTTGTGATCCCAACAGTAATGTTTCCGGCGACAGACGAAGTCATTCAAAATTGAAGTTGATCTTGTTCTTGCACTGATTTTGTCACTCCTGTTTTGATTTGTTGGTTCTGGTTCTGCGGCTTTGGCCCTTTTTGCTCAGCTTTGGGCTCTTCTTTTTCTTGATTCAGTGTGTGGCTGTCCTTGGCTTTGACTTCGTCGTACTGAATACTGATTCTGGCTCAGATTCCATCATTCTCTCCACCCACGGTTTCACAATGTATCACATCGCTCCTTTCCATCGAAACCCCGGGCAACCACAGCCTATTATCCTAGCCGGGGACGCTTTTGACGATCGTACCAAACTCATAAATACGCTATATAGTAACCCACCCATCGCGTCAGCACCACCCAAGCACGTCCCAAAATAGCACAGGAGTGTCGCACGGTGCATGTGTTAATCTTTGTCGCTGAAAATGGCGTCGTTGTATACGTTGCCTTACATCATCAGAACTGATAGCATCAGCGATAAGCACCAAATTAACCCATAGTTGTATGAATCCTAAGTTTAGCGCAATCTTCAGTTGAGATCAAAAGAAGATACTGGTCCCAACATGCTTTAGAACTGATGGGAGAGTCTGGACACAACCGTCCATGTCGAAAAAGGTAAACCGAAATAAATGAAATGGCACGTGAATAATGGGATTGTTTCCGAAAGTATCATGCAACCGTGGGCGGAGAATCCAAAATGTCACCCGTATATTTTGGTAAGGAGCGAAGTGATCTTAATTGATAATCGCCGATAAATTATACCATGTTAAATAAACATCAACATCAACCATTCTTGTATTCTAACTCTAGTTTCTAGTTCTCACTTCTCTGCCATAGTTGTGATGAACAGTAGTTGAATAGTCACTGTCATCGATGAGAGAATATTAGTCATGGGTCACTGGACATAACCGACATGAGCGACCACTTACCATGACCGAATTCGAACACCGAGCAGCTTCTTTTGTCTACAACCTCGACATTTCGCATTAAACAACACCGGCAATTTGACGTTCGGGACACTTTACGGTGAGATGCGCCTCAAATCAGGTCGCGGGAAGGCAACATGTCTCCATATTTTGGCGACACATGGCCTTCCAGCGCCGTTATGAGCAGGATCAGAACTTTGGGCCGAGTTTAGGTTAAATGAGGGCATCGGTCGCTCAGCACTGGCGGGTCAGGGTTTTGGGACCGAAACAGAGAGCCGAATAAAACACACTAGCTGCACGGAATATCCGCACAACACGAGACCGAGACTAGGGAAACAGAGAGAGGAAGAGAGGGAGGAGGAGAGGAGACTGGAGAGAGACGGGAGGGAGGAAGGGAGGGAGGGAGGGAGGGAGGGAGGGAGGGCGGGAGGGAAGGAAGGAAGGAAGGAAGGAAGGAAGGAAGGAGGAGGGAGGGAGGGAGGGAGGGAGGGAGGGAGGGAGGGTGGGAGGGAGGGAGGGAAGGAAGGAAGGAAGGAAGGAATGCAGGAGGGAGGGAGGGAGGGAGGGAGGGAGGGAGGGAGGGAGGGAGGGAGGGAGGGAGGGAGGGAGGGAGGGAGGGAGGGAGGGAGGGAGGGGGGAGGGAAAAGAAGGCCGACGCGTCAGTAGCATTTTCGACCTTCTCTTAATGTCCAACATATAGCTTGTATAGCATGGAGCCCCACACTTCACCTTAGCCGTTATCCAATACTGAATGGGGTGTAGGTACTTCAGGAGGTTCTTTGACCTTGTGTAAAATTCCCTAGTTGTGATCAACTCAGCTGGAAACGATTTTTTACAGCAATCGGCCTCCGTCTGGAATGCTGGACCTTTTTCATCAATAAACTTCACACAAGGTAGCATGAGCATGACCTTTTCAAACAAGAGTCAACTGATTCCGTGGAAGAACTATAGCATGACTTCTAAGGTACAGTTTTTAATACATAAAAACTGATGTATTTGTTAAAAAAAAAAATCAAGGAGGTCTGGCTACACCACTCCTAAACATTGTACATTTTTTACATTTTTAATTCCTCCATCATCACGGTGTCATGCCTTCTTACGAGAAAACCACAGAAACCGTTCAGATATATTAAAGGCTTAAACACAGTCTTCTTCGCAGCTGCGCAAAGTGGATGCGGGTGCCTATTCAAATACATTGAATGGAGGTCGCAAAAACTGCACGATGCGCGACGTTGCGGGGGAAAAAATGAAATTTACCCATGTATTTGAATAGGCGCCCGCAGGCACCCGCATGCGTTTTCTGCGGCTGCGTAAAGACTGTGTTTCAGCCTTTAGATATCGGCGGCGCCAATGCTGCGTTAAATTACGAACCTATTCTTCAGTGAGTATGGTGATTCGTGTCTCGTTTACATTTTTGGGACACTTTCCTTAAATTCTCTTCGACACATGGTCTTAAAGGGAAATAATGACCTATTGATTTATTTTAATACATTACATTATGTCACATGTAAGGTATTAAATCAATCGAGTCTCAATTTGGAAGTGAAATAACAACTTTTTATATTTCGAAAACACAATTTTGGGAAATAAAAAAACAGGTACTGCGTGTCAGGTATACAGGTATAAATACAGGTAAAACAGGTATACTTCTTGCGGTGTTGATAATCGGCATTGTCCTGCCCTATATGGATAGCGGAAGCGCGACATATCTGGCGCTTTTGTTTCAATTTGTTCAATGTTGAATGGTGACAACATCTTAGATTGTTTCTACAAAATACAAAGTGTTTGGGCAATAAAAGTGAAGAGTAATTTTCGCACGCTTAAAATGAAGTGATGAAATGGTGTTTAATCTCTAGTGGACTCTAACGTCATGAGCTAGCAAATGCTTGAGGGGTGTTAAAATGTCTTGGGTTGTCATATTCAAATGCTACAAACGAGCTGCATGCACCAGAAAGGGGGGACGTCACCAAATAAATTGTTTCCACGCAATACCAAGGGGGTATGGGCGACCAAAGTGAAGATCAATCTTTGAACATTTAAAATGAATTGAAGAAATGATGTTCGAGCTAAAACAAATACATAAGTAGCATTAGACAAAACACATTAAAGATTTATGAAGCGATTATATTGAAATATAGATCAAAGTGGAGCAGGGAAAGACTTCAAGCAGGGGTGTAGCTTCTCCAGAAAAGTTTGGGGGCTGAGCTGGAAAAAAATCGCTTAAAGTACCATCAAAATCCAGAAAATACAGATTTATCACCGAATTTGACCCACTTCCTCGTCCATGTTGGGGGGGGCTGAATCAGGGACGTAGTCAAGGTGGACGGGGACATGCCCCCCCCCCCCCCCCCTGAGCAAAATAAATGTACACTACATAAAATGAGATTCTCTGACGACCCGACCTTCCCCCCCCCCCCCCCCCCCCGGTTAATAACATATGGCGGAGGAGCGAAATTTGTATGCTACCGACGTGCCCCCCCCCCCCCCCCCCCTGAGAAAAAAAAATCCTGGCTACGTGCCTGGGCTGAAGCGCCCCCTCGACTGAATATGATCCTACACCCCTGCCTTCAAGTTCCACAAAGGTGCCAATTACTTGCCGAGTACCGTGAATTTCAGCGTGGAACGATTAGCGATTTCAAATTGAAATATCGTCGAATAGACATTTAAATGTTTAAAGGGAATAGTGCACCTTGGGAAAAGTACGTGGAATGATGTAAAAGAGTGTCCTGATTGCGGTTATGACATTCGTTTTTGGGAAAAAAGTACCAATTCGTTATAATTGGGGGAAATATTGATATTAATATATGTGACGTCACAAGAATCTTGCGTCAGCAAAACGAGTTGTGACGTCATACCGGCAAAAGTCTATCCTTGAATCAGATTATGCAAGCAACACTAACAACCTCGTTCGCTGGTTCGCGACTCGCGAGTATATTGGTCGCGATTGAAAATGTGTGAATGTTTAAACTATGGCCTTGTATGAGTGGAGTTGGAGTGGCGTTCGTGAACTCATACCCATAATGTTCATGTGCATAAATACATGTGATATACCTACCCACAAATGTGTTGATATGTGTTCATCGGTATGTGGTGGATGTAAATAAATATCGCAGATACCGGTACTAGCCACCTATCAAAAGGTGTGCCTTTTCAAGACGAGTGTCGGCATTATTTCCAATTGTAAATCCAATGAAAATTGACAAAGTTATAGCCAATAATATTTCGAGCTAAGCGGAACTTCAACGTAAACAATAAACAAACTTTGTCAAAATTGAATCAATATATTGCATGAACACCGACCAGCCACCAATCAACAAATGCGTGTTATCACTAAGCATATATCGGTAATTTTCAATTGGAAATCGGTTCACAATTGACAGAGGTAATTACTTAAAACTGTAACCACAGGCAGAATGTATCCCTAATGTATCACAGTTACAGGTGCATGTGCTTCTATTGCGGAGAATAT
Organism: Chirona hameri; assembly: GCA_036785665.1. Taxonomy (NCBI): domain Eukaryota; kingdom Metazoa; phylum Arthropoda; class Thecostraca; order Balanomorpha; family Balanidae; genus Chirona; species Chirona hameri. Next base: position 16,681 of record JAXIVJ010018576.1, read on the forward strand.
TGTAGCTACCGGTACCAGGCACACATCAAAATGTGTGCCTTTTCAAGGACGAGTGTCGGTATTATTTTCAATTGGAAATTCAATGAAAATCGACAAAGTTATGGCTAATAATATTTCTAGCTCATGAACACATGATGCATTTCGGTGGCGGCCGATCCAAATAGCGAAAACGTTGTTCTATTACCCTGGCGAAAACGAAGTGCGCTAGGAATACTAATGACGTATGCGAAACGTCACAAGACGTGTCCCTTTAAAATATGACCAAAATATATACCCAACGGTTTTTGCGTTGAAACTCAGCAACTAGGTCGTTTTGGAAGGAAACATTTCAGATTTGGAGATGCTTAGTACTCCCGACAAGGCTTTTTCAGTTAAAAACTAATGTTAAAGGTGTACTATTCCCTTTAATTAAGACTGCTGAACCTGGTTTGACAAATATATTGCCAGCCACGACCTTGCCCTTGTGGTGATCTGGCACAGTGCGGTGTCTCTGTACTGAGCGTGGCCTGGCCCTGGGGAACTGTCTATGAAGTGAGCGTCTGCTGCGTAAGCCGATAGGGTGGTCTGCATGATATCGGGTCCTGTTCACTGTCTGGTCTGCTGCCAGTTTAATGAACTCAAGGTTACCGTTGTCGTAAAATGGTGAACACTGAAAACTAGTGTTATATAACGCATGGCTTATGCAATGCTGCATAGTACTGTGCTGTATGAAATCAAGTAACTCGGTTAAATAAACAATATCCCCAGCTGTCGAAAATAATATCGAAAGAAATACAACTTTGCTCCCCGCCGCTCGAATGCATTCATCCTAAGCCCGTTCTACGCCACGTCGCCACCTGCGGCCGGTCCTCTCTTCTCCTCGCCCTTCGCCCCTCCCTCCCTCTCTCCCTCCCTCCCTCCGGCGCGCCTCTTTCCGCACGCCGGCTCGCCTCTCTTTCTGCAGTTCACAGCGACGGAGGTATTGACCAAACTGAGCCCGCGTTCCGGCTGTAATCAGAATGCAGGCGCCGTGCGAGCCGCCGAGCGACCCAGGTGTTCCGGACGCACGTCCTCGCTTCGCCGCGCGACCGCCAAACTTCCCGGCGGCGGAAAAACACACACGCGCTGATTCCAGCCCTCCCGGCTCGGCCCTGTCCTTACACATACTACTGCGTTGTAAGCGGATGGAAAAACGGCAAAAATTCGATATCTTAGGAAATAATTGTCTAAGACAAAAAAAACTCAGACCAAAGCATGCCCTTAAATGGATATTGCCACCGCCGGAGGATTTCTAAAAAGCAACTAAAATGAATGGTGGGGATCAACAATCGTGCATGTTCAAGCTCAAATTTGCTCCTACAGCACCGAAAGCAAGGTATCGGCAATTTATTTTGTATTTATTTCTGACTCCAAAACGGTGGTCCCAGCTGTGCTGACCGCGCTCATTCATGATGACCGCGCTCATCATTATTATTATTGACATCAGCTGAACACTCCACAACAAGCGTGGCTATTACGTGTCATTGTCATGAAGTTAGAACAGATGGATTAAGTCAAGGTACTTACATACAAGCACACGCACACCGCACACATACTGATATTTACAAGTGTCACATATTCCGCGTACTGACTCGCTGGTCACGCATTACGTACATGCGTCTTTGTGGCTCGTTTAAATGCTGCTGGCGTCAATCGCATCGCGTCGCCGGGCATAGCATTGAGCACAGATGTTGCCTGACATAAAAACGATCGCTTGCCTGCCGCCGTTCTCATCGGGGGCGGCCGCAGCAGCCGTCCTGCCGGGTGGTACGATCACCCGCTCGTGAGTCAGCGTACGTCACAAACTGAGTAGCGAGTTCCGTGGGCTCGCCAAGTACACACATCTTGTGGGCAAGAATGGCCACCTGAAGATGGTACATCTCATGAGCTGTGAGCAGGCCCAGGTCACCCCGCGCGCGAGACACGTGGTCAAACTTACGGAGCCCTGTCACGACTCGGGTGGCAAAATTCACGACTTTCATAAGTCTGTCGTCGTTGAGACCGAGCCGTTTCCGCACACCGGAAGACAGTATCTCACGCGCGAGATGACCAAGGCCTGCACCACTGACAGCATGGCGCGCCGCGGGAGGAAGGCCCTCAGGGTGGCGGAGACCGATCAGGAGGCCGATGCATTTGTGCACCACGTCACTAACGTGCGCGTCCCAGCTGAGGTGACGGTCGAACGTGACGCCTAGGTTCTTAACGCACCGGCTCTCCTTCACGGTCTCACCACCGACCCGCACGCTGACAGGGGAGAGGTCGCGGGTGTTCTGACGGGTGCCAAGGAGAAGGATTTCCGTTTTGGATGTGTTGAGTTTAAGTCCGTGGGCATGGAACCACGATGCTAGGGAAGATAAGGTAGACTCCATGCGTAGGATAAGTGCAGGAAGGTTGTGCTTGGTGTCGGACATAAGGATTTGGGCATCGTCAGCGTACTGGGTCACATGAGCGTCCGGCGCGTGCAGGCTGAGGTCGTTGGCGAAGATAGTGAATAACAGGGGACCTAGGGACTGACCCTTGGAAGACTCCCATGGTGTTGGGAAGAGGTTTTGAAACGACTCTGTCACCGAGAAGGAGAAGTGAGACAGATGGACTGAGTATGACCGGAAAGATAGCAGGTAAACCAGGCCGGGTCTACGCCGTGGAGCTGAAGTTTGGATAGGGAGTAGAGAATGAGGAATGACATCAAAACATTTACTGAGGTCGAGAAGGCACAGAAGAGAGACACGGCTTCGGTCCATGTTAGAAAAAACATGGTTAGTGACAGAAAGAAGAGCGGTTTCGGTAGAGTGATGGGGGCGAAAGCCGTGTTGGGATGAGGATAGAAGGTGATTGTCGGACATATAGAAGGAAAGTTGCCGCTGCACCAGGCGCTCGACAATTTTGGCCATGGAAGGAATGATGGAAATAGGCCGGTAATTTGAAACTAAGTCAGGATCGCCAGATTTATGGATAGGATGGACCAGGGAGTGCTTCCAAGAATCGGGATAATCACAGGAGATGAGGCAGGTATTGACAACATGGAGTAGGATAGGGCCGATGGCGTCAAAACAGAGGAGAAGGATACGGATACAGATGCCATCAGCACCACACGCACCAGACCGCTTCATGGAGAACACTACCTCCCGCAGCTCACCTAGCGTCACTCCGGTGACCCCTGAAACCACAGGCACCGACGCGCGGCAGGCGGCACTGAACGTCGGGGGTCACCCCGGCGCTAGCTAGGGCTGGCCGCCACGCGTGGGCCCCACGTTCACGAAGAAATCATTCATCTCGTCCGGTGTGGCCGAGGGCAGACGGGCGGTGTCACTCCGCTTACTGGCGATCAGCGGGCGGATGACGCGGTAGAGGGAGCTGCTCCCCTGGGTGCGCAGCCGCTCCTCAATACCGGTCCTGCAGTCTCGCCTGATCGCCGACCTCAGCACCCTGTCCAGCTCGCGGAAGGCCGGCGACCGTCCCTCGCGGCGCAACACGCCCCTCCGCTCGGCCATTAAAGTCAAGGTCGCCGGGGGTGACAGGCGGCGCGTCAGGGTTTCTCAGACAGGTAAACTGAGAGGCGCGTGACGATCGAGCACACGTAGCAGCCGGTGAGAAATATAAGACCACATGTCATGAACGGACGGGCAGCTAAAAACACCGGACCAGTCAACGAGATGCAAGTCATGCAGTAAACTAAAGTGATCAATGCTCTTTAAAAGCCGAGTGCGAATGCGGCGAGATTTCTTACGGCACTTCGGCACACGTAAAAGCACACGAATGAAACAGTGAGGGCTAAAAGCGCAATTCAAAACTCCCACACGCTGTACCATGGCACCGGAATTACAAATTACTACGTCTAAGAGAGAGCCGGACGAGTAGGTCGGTTGATGAACAAATTGTGTCAAATTAAATGAACTGAGCATGTCCAACAGACGGTCTTTCCCAACACTCCCTGAGGTGTCAAGTAGGTTGCAGTTCAGGTCACCCATAATAGGTTGCAGTTCAGGTCACCCAATTTCACATCCAGTTTGGCTGTGAAATTGGCGCCCGCCCAAAGCCGAAGCGTCCGAATTCGCCGAGACTTGACCTTGAGAAGTCTATCTGTGTTATAAGATATTGGTCATAAATCTCCTACGGCACCAAAGTCGAGCCATAGCCATTCTTGCTGTTTTATTCATGTTTTATTATGAAAGAGGCTATGGTTGTTGAAAATATAATTAACTGTATACGCATTTGAGTTTTAAAGTGCTCTGACGGAATGGTGATGTTGAGTTTGCAATATTCAAAAGCAAATCATAGTCCGCAAAGAAGTGATTCTAAATAGTGATGAGGCGACTCCAATTTTACGAATGTGTGCCAATCATGAGTGGTGCAAATGTATTTTTGTTATCTAATGGGGGAGTTTCGGGAACCAAATTTTGCAGGTGAAATCGGACACGCTTAATCATCCGATACACACAACAACAAAAAACATATTGGTCTGCGAGGTGGCAATATCCCTTTAACACGCGCCCGGGAGGGGAGGGGCGAAACCCCCCCCCCCCCCCTCCGGTTTTTTCGAGAATGGCGCAAAACGGCGGCGCGCAGCGGCGCAGATTTTTGCACACCTGTTCAGCGATGAACTTCCCACATTATGTAAAATTATTGACTTCGGGTCATCTCAGGTCAGCTCACCAGACCAGGTCCACGTGATGACCTCAACTCCAAAACGTTTGCAGCAGTACCACAGCCACAGCTTTAAACCGAGCGGTTTCAATCTTGCAGGATTTCATAAGGTCATAGATACCAACAATTTGTTTATCTCGGATTTGTAATATCGGTGACCTAAAGTCAGGGCAATTTCGTGACCGCCAACACTGTTTTGTCAATAACAATCGACATAATACAGATAGAGAAGAGAGCATGGTACCAATGTGTTTGTCTCGTCGAGACACGTCTCCCAATATGCAACATGACCAACTTGGGTCACCACTTGACCTTGACCTGAGGTCAAATTTCTCAGTTGACCTAACCCGGTCACCATGAATATGATTCGAAGCGCCTTGACGAGACAAACACGATGGCGTACAAACTATTGCTTTATCTTTATTACGCAAGCAAATATTTGCGAACATCAGTTTTGCAAAACAAAATCCCCTTTTTGACATGTGATGACCTAAAACTATCAAACCCTAGCCTAGACTAGCCTAAACTATTGAGCCTAAACTATTGACCTGAGCTCAAATCTGAGGACACCTATGTCGATTGCATTTTTAAGAGCTGTCGATTGTTTTTTTGTTCGTTTGCTGCTAACTATCATAGTTCCCGAGATATTGGGGGGGGGGTGTTCGAAGCGAAGTCCTAAAACTTGACAATCTGACCCTTGATGACCTTTGGTGGCCTCAATGTTGACCTGAGAAAAAAAAAAAACAATGAACGAAATACTTTCGAAAGAGCTTGTCTCGAGCTATCTACCGTCGTTTTCCGCTTGTCGCTACGTTGTGTGGTTTTCGAGATCATAGGGGGGGGGGCGAAATCCGCCCCCCCCCCCCCTTCCAGGGCGCGTAATTATCAGAGGCCCTCCAGGGCGCGTGTTAAAGGGAATAGTTCACCTTTGACATGGGGTTTTGAACTGAGATAGCAGATTTGTAGAGCAGATCGAAAAACGGATTGTGGTGAAAGAATTACCTCGCTACGCTAAATAATTTCGACACAGGATTAGCGGGCCCCTTTTAAAAGAAGAAGTTTCGGGCGCCCGAAACTTGTTTCGGGTCCTCACAACGGTTGTTTACGTTACAAGCAGCCTGCGTATATATATGCCTAAAGTCCGTCGTTATTGTGCGCAATAGTTTCCATATCCAACCTACCATATGCAAGACGTCATAATTGTCATGATTTTTGTTCTATGGCCATCAGCCATGAAGGAGAAAAGAGAAACATGCCCATTTTTCCATGGATATCCATCTATAGTCCAAACAAATGCCATATTCGTTTTGTCAGCTCAAAATACCCTGTATAGCAAAATTTCAAGACAACTTTCAAGGTGACCTATTCCCTTTAACATGCGCCCTGGAGAGAGAGAGAGAGAGAGAGAGAGAGAGAGAGA